>JANHZT010001617.1:36434-50682 GCA_032468215.1 Stegonotus admiraltiensis | reverse complement strand
CCACTATTGATTAGCTTAGCCTGAGCAAGGATAGCTAGCAGCCACTTACAATAAGCTCTCAACTCAAGCTCAGTGCAGGTGGGGATCTTCCTAAACAGTGAGGATTTCTTTGTTTCTTTCTCCCATGAAGCCCCCCCCCCGTTTTTGCTTCCAGGGGGTTGCAGGGAGTCTTGCTAGGCGCCCCCCTGCGCCCCATTTTGGGTTTAGCAAGCCTCCCTGCAGCCCCTGGGAGCCAAAATGGGGCACGGAGGGACTCCTCTAAGGGGCTGGGAAGGTAAGGTGGGGTGGCTAGCACGACTTACCTGTAGGCAAGAGGAGGCAGCTCAGTTGGGGCGCAGGGCAGGCACCACATGGGAAGGCAGCTTAGGCAGGCAAGCCACCCGGGTGGTGAGGAGGAAAAGGAAGTGACTGGGCGGGATGGTGACCAGGGAACCGGTTCCGGGGTGTGGCCAGCCAGCCACTAATACCGGTTCTGCAACCCTCCCCAATTTATTGCTACTGGTTCTCCCGAACCGGTGCGAACCGGTAGCAACCCACCACTGATGATATATGAATCCATCATTATAACAGCGTATATCAGTAAGATATATGATGAGTGTGAGTCTATGTGAAAATTACTTTAACACTATATTAAAAGAAATTCCTTTAACTTGAACTATAGATAGCATATAAAGCAGATATATAACGGATTACTATATAGAAACAGGGATCTAAAGCAGAGAAAGTTTATTAGGATTTTATGTATTTAAGAAGTTTACTTGTGTCCCTTAGACTTTGTTCTCAAAATAAGATGGTAAGATAAAATAAGACGGGTGGTAAGGAGATAACCTTTGAATTAAATCTACCAGGCAGAACTCCCAAATACAACTATAATTACTGAGCAGGAAAATGGGCTAATTTCAATCAAGGTGAATTAAATCACCAAGAATGGATGTAAGTCACCTTTCCTGTTTTAAAATTATAGTTTCCTGAAAAACCATGTAGGCTGACTTGTTAGAACAGAGCATTATTCAAACCTTTGATTAAGCAATCTAGGAAGCTGGGGGCAATGCTGTTAGTATAGACCTATTTTTTTTAAGGATAGGAGAATACACTAACATCTTTCTGCAGTTTGGCAGCATTAACAAATCTAGCAAGCAACAAAAATCATGGCAGTGGAAAAGAGCCCTTTATCTTAGAAGAAGCAATTTTACCCTCTCTAGATTCAGGAAGATTTGTGATAAGATACTGCCAAAGGGCAATAGTCCATTCTTCTCTTTGAAGCTGATGTCTCCCACACTAGGCTCAGGGATTAGTGGAATAAAAAACTAAATAAAGTCATTCTGACTGAAAGGCTACCAGCTGGGTGACTTCAATTGAACAACTGAGAGAAGGCAAAGGCCTAAGGGTAGAAACCTGGGGACCAGGCAATCTGCTTCTCTACATGTGTTTTCCTTATCCAAGGTTCAGTTGTGAAAAGATGCAGAGGATCTGCTTCCTAATGCATCTTCTCCTCTGCCAAGGGTAGAATGGGAAAAAGTCAGTGGTGGGCTGCTGCATGGTCGCAACGGTTTGGGTGAACCCTTAGCTCTGATCGCTGGCTGGGCCTGCCTGTTCTATGCTATCCATTTATAACTTACTTCCTGGCTCATTGGCTGGCCCAGCTGCATTCTGTGCTGCCCCTGCTGTCCTCACCGGAGCTGCCAGAGCTGATTAGGAGCCTGTCTGAAGCTCCGTTTGTCTCCCAAAGGGGGGGGGGGCATACGAGCAAAGCATGTGCACACGCTCACAACCAGCGAACCCTTTGTTAAAGAAAGTGCAACCCACCTCTGAAAAATGTAGTTCTCTGTGTTGAAACACTGCCAACCTGAACTAGAATGCTCTGCTCCTAGAATAGCCATGTCTCCTCTTCCAGAGACTGGAAAGCAAGTGGCTGTTTTTCCATTTCAACCCATGGAAATATTAGCATCTTGATCTCTTAGAAGAGATCAATATTGCCATCACAAGTTGAACTGCTGCATTGTGTTACTATCAATTCCACAATAACACTAAGCAGTTGTATATACTGGAGAATAGGATTGCCTCATAAGACCTTTATGACCCTTTTAAGGGCAAATACTATATTAGGTTTATTTTTGTCTAGACATAAGAATATCAACCTCCTGGAAGAGCTGTATTCAGTTTTCCATATCAATATTCTATGCTCACCTGAAAAGGGAGACAAACTTTCACAGCATAATTGGCGTCTCCATGTCCAAACATTAACTAACAAGTTCATCATGAATAATATTGTACAACTGGTTATTGCTTGGTGGTTGTAATAAAATCTGAGATACAAAAAAGACCATTTAAAAACAATCTAAAACCAATTAAATCCAAGAATTAAAAGTCTGCTTTAAAAAGTATCCTTACAAGCACTTACACCCCTTAACTAAACAGGGATTATATTCCAAAGAAATGGAGCAGCTATACAGAAGGCCTGATTCTAACTCATAATGAGATAAGACCAGAGCAACTATAGTGAAACTTCTTAATGAGCAGGTGGGATCATACAGAAAAAGACTCTCAAGTAGTCAAAAGATATGAGTTTAAAAATAATATTTTGTATTAATCTAAAAACATGGAGGTCAGAAAATGACTTAGTGCAGGTGTAACATGGGCTCTTTGACTTGTTCTATACCAGTGGAATATGCTATACTGCAAATGTAGATATCCCTACATAGACCATGTTACAATACTCGAAACTGGAGTTTATTGGTACATGCACAATAATTTTAAATAGTGTAATAGTGTCTTCCAGGAAAAGATGCAATTGACACAAGCAAACGTGATGAAGGGTGGGCTTGGCTATTACGTCAAATTGGATATTAGAGATTCCACTTCAGATGTGGCCCCAGATCATGCAGCTGATTCAAGGAAAGTGTGACCCACATCCAAAAACAGATTAGCTGGATTCAGTACAACTGATAAAACTCAGCTCTAAGTTTCCTGATGTTTTCTTCTATCATGCAGATACTGAAAAGCACTGGAGACAAAATGGAGTCCTGGGGGACAATATATTAACAGCTCTCATTTCAAGAAGCAACTATATCCAAGTGACACCATTTGAAATTGCCTAAGACATAGAACTGCAAAAATGTGCCTCCTATTCTCAGAACATTTAGGTAATCTAGAAAGATACCATGGTCACTGAGATACTGAGAAACACCCAAAGTGTCTCATTCCCCATGCCAATTCCCAAATAAAAATTATTTTACAACTAAGCTGTCACAACCCCATGGTGTTCTAAAGCCAGTTTGAAGTGGATCAAACTAATGTCTCTTCTAAGCAACAGATGATACTATTTTTCCTCGTATGTTTAAATTTAATAACTATTTAAAAGTTCACTGAGTAAAGAGAAGCTTCTCAAAAAAACCCCAACCAGTCTCATGAGAGAGGTCACAATTTAGTTCAGGTCTTTAAGAAAAGTTGAAATAAAGACCTAGACAACATACCAACCTGACAATTTCTAAGGTAAGTTAATCTGCTTTTGAGGCAATAACTCTTGAAGTATTCAAAACAACTGGTTGCTTTCTAAAAAGCAATAAAACTATTTTCATATTTTAATTTTTGTTTTATTGGATCAATAAAAATGTACATTCTCTACATTTAAGCATGATATAAAGCTGCCCCTTGATATTTTGACGGTGGATTACTGAATTTCACTAAGGTTACATGCTGTCAGCAAAAATTAATATTTAACATCTTCTCCCTTTCCAAATCTGAGAAAAGGGCAAATTCTCATCCCCAATCTCATGGACAGCTCAACACAGAGAAAGAAATGATCTCAGCCCTCCCCACACCCACACCTATTGGGAGTTGGGACACTCAACAATTTTATATATAGCAGAATTAGTTAATCAGAAGACAAAAAGTTACGTTTGCAGTCACCCTGTTTAATAACTGCTGGATATAATATGTGAAAATGATCTGTAGCTCATGTAACTTGCCATAAATCTTTGCTATCTTTAGCTTTCCAGTGAGCAATTTGCTTGCCTTTTGATTAATATCTGTGAATTTGAATTATTGTGCACACTGATCAAAATCAAATTTATATGATTTAGAAAGCAGCATAAATACAAAACAGCTTATTGTTTGTGCTGACTTCAATAATGAGGATAAAAATCCAGAATCCATAAAAAACTTATAAACAACACTTACCTGATTTGGATCTTATTTATATTTTGCTATTATTATTTTTATAAATAAGTCAGAATGGCAAAAATGCCTAATACCCCTTCCTTCTCTTATTTTCTCCACAACAATAATCCTATGAGGTGAGTTGGGTTGAGAGAGTGACTGGCCCAAAGTCACCCAGATGGCTTCCATGCTAAAGCAGGATTAGAATTGACAGTCTTCCTGGTTTCTAACCTGATGCCTTAATCACTAGAGCAAAATGGCTCTCTAATTTATTCTTTCCCATAAACAGGGATTTTATGGATATTAGTTTTTTTAAAAAAGAATAACAAATGAATTGAAAGACCAAGGGGATAATTGTTATCTCCTTAAGTTAATTAATAGGTAGATATATTTGATTACATCCCACAGTTTAACACTAGGGATTATTTTCATCCAAAGATCACATTAGTTCTCAGACAGATATAAAACTTTCCCCACCCCACGATTCCTCAGCAAAACAATGCACATCTCAGCAGTCAAATGATTACTTGATAAACTATTATTTACTAGATTCATATCCTGCCTTTTTTCAAGGAACTCAAAGCTACATACATGGTATTGCATCCTTTAATTTTAATTTATACATAATCCTTTAACAACCCATGAGATAAATTAGGCTAAGAAACTGATTAATCCAACATCACTCACTGGGTTTAATATTCTATCTTATTGCAAAACTAGTGACTGTTTTACGGATAGTTTGTGTCACAGTAGGAGAAGCAATAGGGCAAAAGTCATATTCAGGCACATTAAACTCAGATGTGGTAATTCAAACTAAGCTATGAACTTTAATTGTTCTAAGTGCTAATGAGTCAGACAGATATACCTATAAATATTTTAGTACATTTTTGTCTCCAGAATTATACTAGTCAAAAATCTAGCAATAATTCAGTTGGCAGGATATTCCAATGAATTGCCACGTAAACTAGCAGATGAAAGTTCAATCTCAAAGTGTATGTCTGCTTTATATAACTAATTTGCCACCTACTTAATGTATCTGTACTACCTTTCAACAAGGAGTTCACAAAATACCCTTCTACCTTTTCACAAATAATTATGGCCGTAATATATCCCTGGGAGAAAAGAGCAGAGGAGTGGTTATACTAGACAGGTGTTCAACTGATGAAATAATTAATCTGTTTGTTTATATTCCATTTCAACTCTACAATACCCTACTACTCACAACTATCAGATTTACAAGTAGTAGGGTCCTCCCCCCCCCCGTATGTTATACTCTGGAATTCAGTAGTTTTGAGCTTACAGAAAGAAATCAGTTGCCAATATTTTATTTCACTGAAAGCAGTATACAGTAGTCGTTAATGTATGACCTCAATTGAGCCCGGAATTTTGGTTGTTATAGTGATCATAAGCTGAGTCATCATATGACCAGACTTGATTTTACAACCATTTTTATAATACCTCTTAAGCAGGTCACCACAGTCATTAAGCAAATCATGTGGTTAAGCTAATTACATGGTTGTAAGTCTGAATCCAGTAAATGTGTATGTAGTTGCTAATCATCTGAAATGTGATCATATGACTACAGGGCAGTCGTAATTTTGAAGACAGGTCTTAAGTAACTTTTTTTTCAATTCTGCTGTAACTTTGAACAGTCGTTAAACAACTGCTCATAGGTTTAAGACTACATGTAGAATGAATCCTGATATTGTATGAATACATTAATTTTCCAACCTAATTTAACAAAACATTTCCTCTAGGATATATTAAAAGATGTTATTTGATTCATGAGGTAACCAAATACACCTCTATTACTTAGATACCAATCTTTGTAAGTTCAATGAAACTTTTATCAGATAGAGAAATATTAAGAAAACATTTTCAACTTGGAATGATTTTTGGAGTAATTCAAATTATCCTGTGATTTAACAGAAACCTCTTAAAAAGCAAGATTAATCAATATGCAACATTTAAATTATATTTTTATCACGTACTATACATTAGTTTTCAAATGAGATTAGGAAATAACTACTAAATGTGCAACAGACTGTTAGTCCTCAGGTAGTCCTCAGTTTATGACCACAATTGGGACCAGAATTTCCATCACTAAGCAAGGCAGTGTGAAGTGAGTTGCTCCTAATTTTACACCTTTTTGCCATGGTTGTTCAGTGAATCACTGCATTTGTTAAGTAAATCACAAGGCTGTTAAGTGAATCTGGCTTGTTCCATTCTTGAAGCTGGCTGGGAAGGTTGCAAATGGCGATCAGATGACCCTAGGACACTGCAAGCATCATAAAGAGCCCAATTTTTGATCACGTGACCGTGCAGATGCTATGATGGTCATAATGCAAGACTTGACATAAGTTACTTTTTTCAGCGCCGTTAACTTCAAATAGTTGTTAAATGAATGGTCAAAGACTACCTGGATGAAAGAACTACAATTGAAAAATTGATATTCCAACAAACAATAGTTAATAAGTGAGCAACATTGCATTTGCTGCAGTATTCTGTAAAAGTTATTTACCTCTTTGTGTTATAGGTTGTGTCCTGCGGTGTTTCTTCAAGCAAGGTCACATAGCCCAGGGTGCAAGTAAGGATAAACAGGACTGTTAAGGTGTGAGCTTGCCTGTTGACAAGAGAAAAAAATATCATCTTTTTCTGACACATTGTTTATAGTTAGCTTATTATTTTCACCAGCAGAAATTAAAGCTTTAAGTGTGCAAGTATGTATGTTTGTATATATATAAGTACACAGCCCTAATATAAAATATATAGCATTTAAAAGGCAAAGTAATACAAATTCACTAGTTACATATACAAGTTCAGAAGAGTCACAAATCAGTGTCTACAAAAAGAGTTTTACATCTTTTTTGAAAGATCCTGAAGAAAATGCTAGTTTCCATGGGGAGAACTGTCCAGAGCTTGCAAGTACTGAAAAAGTTGTTGTTATAATAAAGTTGTTGGCTATGTCAACTCACTTAATGAGACAAATCAAGCCTGAACAACAGCTGTAACAGAAAAATGTATGGGGTGATAATCTAAAGCAAGGAAAAGAATAACATCACCTTAAACTGGACTCACAAGAGAAATACCAGCAACTGCATCAAAAATACATTTTCACTCACTCACTCACTCACTCTGTGCATTTAGAGTTGTACATTTTAAATAAGCTGAAGTTTAAAGAAATCTTCAAAAGCAGTCGATAAAACAGCAGCTGATCATTGAGGTAAAAACAGAGTGGAAAGCTACAGTAAAATCCTTCAGAACCAAAATTTATTCAGAATGTGACAAGCTGATAAACAAGATAGGGATTGTCACAAACTGTTTTCTAGGAATCAAAAAGAATCAGAATGCTCTCAAAGCCTTCAGAGGTGCAGTTTTTTTCAAAAGCAATAGGACTTTTATATTTTTTAGATTTCACTTTATCTTTTGGGTTTTTTTTTCAAAATATCCAACCAAATGTGGTGAAAATATATTCAGAGATGACTTCTTTAACTTAAGAGGAATGATAAAAGATTCTGTCTTCTCTGTTCATTAAGTAGTATTCAATAATTTTGTCAACAACTTTCCACCTAGTAAAATACTCAGTGCCTATAAATATCACCTTAAAACCAAGCCTAAATAACAAAAAAGCCCCTTGAAGCTGTAACATCCGATCTAATTTCTGAACGTACTGCTTTTTCTACATCCCCTGCTTTTACGATGAAATGTTTTAGAAAACATAAAATGCTTATACCTTCCTTCCTTTCATTTTAGCTTATCCCAATACATTCATTGTCCAACCTTGAATGTTAAATTTCATAATGATAACTGAGAAAATGTTATCTGACATTTCAGCTGATAGGAAATGGTTATTCATTCATTCCCTCAGAGAAAAACTTGAAGGAATAACAGAAGACCCATGTGGCAGCCAAGAGCCTCTGATAAAGCCTTAGAAATATGTACAACCTGTACTGGAAGGTTATACGAATGGGCTATATGTATCAATAGAACTGCAACCCCTCAAATCCTTCCTACCTCTTCCCAACCCCAAGCTAAAGATGCCTACCCTACCCAGCAACAAATAACTGGAGATGAATTAGACTCTACCCAGACTACTAGTAGTTTTAAAACCACCTAGTGCCTAACCTGAGCAGCGCCTCCCATTCCTCACCCACACCACCAAACCTATTAAATCCCCCCTGTAGCCACTCCATTCTCACCTGGTCTCTATAGAGTATCACATCCAATAGGCCTGATAAGCCAGGCCTCATTCCTGCCACTGCCTCTCACTCAGGGGCAGGAGGCATGACCAGCCCCATCCAGGCCCCCTCCAACAAAATGGTCCAAAACCCTCAATATCCTTGCTAGTCTAACTCATCTCTTCAGGCCATCAGCCACCACGATCAAATCAAATTAGTACATTCAAGTCCTGTGTCCTACACAGAGGGAAGAAACTGCCAAGACCATGTACCTAGCTAGTTGGTAGCTACAGGAGACATCACTTCTCCCTCAAGACAATTGCTGACTCCTGCTCCTACTGCCACCCTCAACTCGGCATCCAAGTCCTCCAATCAACTAGGACTCCCAGGGCTGTAGCCAACTCAGTGCAGACCACATTTTAAGAAACACTGTCCTAGACCAAACACTGATGGTTTGTGAGTTGCAATTTGACAAAAATGTCAAAAACTCCAATATGAAATTGTTGACTAATTGATAAATTATTTTATGTATTTAATGTTCAAATAAAATCATATTTTCTTCTTCTAGTGGGGGCATTACTTTACCTCTGGAAAGTTGCAATTCTGCTGATAACTACCACTGTGAACAGTTATTGAGTTTAATTTTGTATCTATTTGAATATTATAGATGAAAAGCCTCTTCACAAGAAACTCTTAGTGTATATATTTTATGAGTGCTGATGAAAAGTAGATTGCAGCACCTGCATTAATATTATCACCTGGGTCTACAATCTAAGCAGAAAAGGGAAAATGCTATGCATTCAGGTAAAAGCATAGACTTTCATTCCTGATATTTCATAACCATACTTAGAAAGGGGACAATAGGAACAGTCTTGCTCCTTCTTCAAATATATATACAACATGAATGAAGCAGTAGTTAGAAGACAGCCTCTTCTATTCCATGGACATTTAAATCAAATATTTACTCCTCCCCCCTTGAAATGAAAGATAGCATTATAATTAGATTGTATTTCATGAACTGGAGTTTATTTCAAATAAACTCCAGTTATTTGAATAATAACTGAAATAATTTGAAGTTTATTTGAAATGTGAAGTTTGAACTGGAGTTTATTTCAAATGTGTCTATTATTAGTCTTTAAAGAATTTATCCTTTTTATTTCAATAAACATTAATACCTACATATTTTCTTAAAGTCATTCTTTACATCTGAAATTATATACCGGTAATCAGTATTATAAATGAGCTTGGAGCGTAGGACTGCTTTCTCCAACCTGAGCAAGCCCATCTATTACATTCTTCCCAGAAGCTTTTGGTCATACATCACTTTTGCTAAGTACTGTCAGCTGCCCCCAACTGTTTTGGTACCAAGGACCAGTTTCGTGGGAGACAATTTTTCCATGGAATTTTTCCGTGTGTGTGTGTTGGGGGGGATGGTTTCAATTTTGCTCACCTGCCTGCCACTCACCTTCAGCTGTGAGGCCCGGCCCCTACCAGGCCACAGAGTGGTACCAGTCCATGGCCTGGGGGTTGGGGATCCCTGCTGTAAGGGGAATGGAGGCCAGGAGAGATTGCTTCTCAGTTGCTATTCAGGTCTTATGGAATACAATTTCCTTAGAATTAAAGCTTATTCCATGTCTTGTAATGTTCTGGAAGCTATTGAAGATTTTTTTTTCTGAAAAGCATTTGGTTAAATACTTTGTTATCACATTTAATTACATTAATTTAATTTTTAATATTACTTAATTTGGTTTTCCTATGATTTGTTTTATTATTTTATTATTGTTACCCTTAGTGAGGTGCAAGGGACCAGAAATGACACAAGAAGTTGATCAGAGTGGTACATTTATTGCTACTTGCCTATTGACAGGAATCTCGCCAGAATAATATACTTAACCACAGGAACTACTAGAGAAACACTGCAAGTTTAGGGAGGACTTCAGCTCCAGATTCCACCACACCATTATATTGTTGTGACTTAGTTTTTGGTTGCTTTATTTCTATCTATCATAGATGCTTTAACTAAAATGATTGCTTCTGTTTTGTAAACTGCTAAGCATCTGTAGTGATTTGATGGTAAATAGAATTAATTGCATCAGCTATAAAAATTAGCAAAAAAATTAAGGGAGCTTTTGCTAGTTTATGGCAACACTTAAAGATATTTTAATTGCAATCAATAAATTATTCCACTAAAGTTTACTAGCATGAAGTAAGTTAGATCTTTACTATTGTACTTGCTTTTTCCATGATGACCATAACGCTAACTACTAAAAATGTAAGAACATCCATTTTTAAATGTTTAGCCAAATATAAAGAGTAACTAAGAATACATAGGAACATCAAAAATAAGAGACACAAATGGAAACTTCTTTGAAATAGTACTTAACCTATGGGGGGGGGGGGAATGTAACACAATGTACACTTATTTCCAAGATGAATAATTACAATATTATGAAGTATTGCAAGAAAAAAAAACAGCTTAGCAGAAGTTTATAGCAGAACTTAGCAGAACTGAGTGCTATTGGAAGAACTGGCAATTTCACCCACACTCCATTTAAAACATGACATAACGCAAAGTATCAGTAAGATCCAGTTACTAGATCACTATTTTTGTACTACAGTTGTTCCTAATGTACTCTCTAAAGTGCTTCCTGGACCTATGATGAAATACGGTGTTCCCTAAATTGCAGAGCACTGAATACTGGGGCAGTGAATTCTCAGGTACTATGTTGGAATGCAACAACTTCTAGGAAGCTGTTAACTGCGCTCTAAATTTGTTGCTGAGTATCAATGTATCCCTCTTGCTGCCAAGTTCACAAAGTTCAAGTCATACACGGCTGCTTCACGTTTTTCTCTTTGCCAAGGGATTTTTTTTTCAGAGCCAGAGAACTTGCCCCCTGCAATATCAAACATTTTTTAAGTCTACAACTATTTTGTTTTCTTCTCTGTCAATGGCACAGATATGTAAAGACAGTTAGTTGGGAAATACAGCACGACAGGACAATCCACATAGATTTCTGCCTTTCTAATTAGAAGAAGAATATTCTGGATGCAGTCCATATAGCTAATACCCAGATGTGTGATTGACATAAATTATTTATTGTAAAATTCAAGGTTGCTTTTTATTTAAGGACCTACAAGTGCAGTTGTAAGCACTATTTTTAACCAATGGAGATGTCACTAATGTCATTTTTCTTATGGGCAACAGGGATTTTAAAACATCAGCTAAAATAAAAGCGGTAAGGAAAAAATAGAAATTTACTATGGCTCACTCAGCTGTTATTAACTCATGTAGTGTTCTTATGCACTTTCTTCAGAGATTATTTTAAAATAATAAAGTTCCTTTGCCAATCTTTTCTTTTGGTACAGTTCCATTTCTTTGCATGCTCTATCAGCAATAAGCATTCTATACCACTTTCTAATGCTGCTAAAGTACTAAATGATTTTACAATCTTCTCCCATTGCTTTCTAAAAATAGACAAATAATGTAGAAAATCTGTACAAACTGGGTAAGTGGCAGAATAATATGAAAGAATTTGGAGAACTAACAGAAACTATTAAAAAAGGACAAAGAATATAAAAAGATATTTCCTTTTCTCTAACAATCCAGGAAAATATAGGTAGCCCTTAATTTATGACCATAATGGAGCTTGCCCATTAAGTTGTGACAGTCGTAAAGCGGGTCACCCACATGACCAATCTGACTTTATGACCTTTTTTGTGGTGGTCAGTAAGCAAATCATCACAGTTAAGTCAACTCATTGTTCACTATGGGGTGTTTTGGGCAAAAACTAGAAGAACGTGCCAGTTTTCAGCAAAAATGTTGTAAACTGTGGTCAGATAACTATGGGATCTTGCAAACAGCCATAAATTTGGGCCAGTTGCTGAGTGCCTGAAATGCAGCCTTGTGACCACACACTGGAGGGCAGATATTAGAACTTTGGAACCAGTACCATGGGGGGGGCGGGGTTTCCATAGTAATTTTGAACAGACACAAAGTGACCATTTGTATGTCAAGGACTACCAGTATTCTGAAAAAAGAAAGGTATGAATTTAAGCATAGTCAAGGAATGCAGTCCAAGTGCCCCTTTATTGATGCAGATTAAATTGGCTTATTTCCCCAAGCTTTTATTATATGTTGCAATATCCATTTATAAACTGAACAGAAACAGAAAAATGAGCACAGAAAAAGACTTAGTTGTCCAAATCTGCCTTTTGAATTTTTTTTTCTTTTTTCTCTCTTTCTTCATTCATTGTTTTTATTAAGTTTTATTTTGTTGTTTTATTTTCTGCTTTTGTCAGATGATGGATATATGTTTATCCCCAACATGTTTAAACTCAGTTACTGATGTTGACACATTATCTCCACTGATTTCTAATGGTAGTGTTAACCGATTCAGGGGCATCAGATAAAAAGAGGAGGGAAAATTGTGAAAATAGTCTACACAGCAATCTTAAATCAGTTTTCCTGATTAAACTGGTCTTTAGCAGAGTTATGTTCAATAACAGGATATACATATTATATTCTTTGGATCCATAACATTTAACGGGGTAAAAGTGTACATCATTTTTTTCAACCAATGTACCTCAAATGTTCCAACTTCCAGAATGTACCCAAAATCTGGGACCCTTGATTCCCCTGGAATTGAACTTTGGCAAACTTTATCAAACATTTTATGACATAAAAATTATCATAAAGCATCTTATGGCATAATACCAAATGTCATAAAATATTTCCCGTGGTCAACTTCTGATGTTTGACTGTGCTATACTGTATGTATGTATGTATGTATGTATGTATGTATGTATGTATGTATGTATATGGGCTACTTTCAAAGCAGATCCATCTTTGAATATCTCCCTGAATGTTTAAGAACTTTTCCCAATACCTTAGCAGCTCTGCCATTGTCAAAGGCATTGGAGAATCTGGTAATGAAATACCTCCAAAAGAATGACCCTTGCCTAGTTAAGTAACGGTAAGCTTGTTTACATCTGTGATAGCAAGTGATGAAAAATCGCATCCGAGACAGCAATAGCCATGGAGCCAAGTCAGCACAAAGAGCAGGGGTGGAGCAAGTTGGAAAGGTCTGTCCTGAAACTAAGAACGTGCTGTACCATCTCTTTCAGAGGACACACATACACACAGCTATCAAAGTTCAGCCTAGATCTAACTAGAAGCCAGTGCTACCTCTAAATTCTTATCCAACCATCGCCTCTGCTGTTGCTGCTGCTGCTGCTGCTGCTGCTGTCACCTTCAGCATCAGCGCCCAGCAACCCTTCCCCTCCAGATTCAGCCACCCTCTGGGCGCCCTTATTTTTATGCACAGGGTCCAGATGCACCTAAGCGCTCGTTCTGCCTGCAGAGTAGGCAGGCAGGCAGGCAGGCAGGCAGAAGGGGAGCTCGGGCAAGCACGGTCGCCCCTCTCACCAGAAGAAGGTGTTGGTCCCGTCGTCGTACACTTCGGACTCAGTGCTGCGCCGGTCGCCATGAGTGACGACAGCGGCGTCTGGTGCTGCTGCCTCCGATGCAGCTGCTGCCACTGGCGGCGAGTCCCCGCGCGGCCCCTCTCCAACCGGCGGAGAAGCGCCGTTGGGGGGTGGCGGCAGCGAAGACGGCGGCTGCCCTTCCTCCAGCGCCGCTTTGCCGGAGGCGCCTCCGTGACCCCTCCGCTCCCCGCGCCTCATCACGAGAGCGACCGCGGCTCGCGAGGCTTAAGCGATGCTCGGCGCGCGCCCTGCCGATCCCTCCGCCCGCCCCATGCGAAGCTCCGAAGAAGAACCAACACAGCCGCTCTTGTTCAAGCGCCTTTTCAGCACTCGCTCGTGACCCTGCGTGGGACGAGGTTGAGGGGCGGGACTCCTCTAGGAGGAGACGTGAGCGGCTAAGGCCTGCGGGGCGCATGCGCGTTTCGAAC
>JANHZT010001617.1:24196-36131 GCA_032468215.1 Stegonotus admiraltiensis | reverse complement strand
TTTTTCTTGGCTCGTGAAGGCACCGTCCAGCAAAGCTTCGGAGGCGGGAGCGTTGGCAGGACAAGCTTCTAGCGTAGACAATGGAAGTTCAGTTGCAGCAAGCCAACGCAGAGAGGTTTACATGGAGAAGAAGGACGTCGGGATGGAGCGTTTCCCAATGATTGGTTGGCTGGCGAAACATTTTTAGATAGTTGAGGGCTTTGTTGGTGAATTCGGTACGGCTAGTTTAGGTTAATACGTGCGTTAAGTAAATCCAGATATAAAAGTGCAGTAAATGCATTATACAGAGGGTTATTGTGTCTAAACACAGAAAACATACTAAAAATTGCAGCTTAGTTTAAACAAAAAAAGACGGGGAAAAGGGGGGAGAGTGTATGTTTCTGTCGTCGAATAATATCCAGGGAGCCAGCATTTCAAACGAGCCTTTATTGGTCCCATGCCTAATTTAAAAAGCTCTTTGCAAATGACTTCAGGTTTTTGGAAAGAGCAATTTACTCCCCCCCCCCTTACGCAACAACCTCTGAGCTGAGGAAAGAAAGAGATCTGGGTCATTGGACTAGTAGTTGGGTGAAAGTAAAAACAAAAAAACCCCAACAAAACTATTTTAGAATTAGAAGTTATAGTAGAATAATTGCACCAATGACGCTGAGATCCCTGTGCCTTTGTTGATCCCTGCCTTGTAACAGGGAGAAATGCAGCTGATGATTATCTTTTTAGCCTCTTTCTGAACTAGAGTAGGGCTGTATGTTTCAGTTTCTGTCCACCTGCAATATATCCAGCACAGAGTACTGTGAAATCTCGAAGACCAACATATTTATTGTGGCATAAACCTGCCAAATATAGAGACCCCTATTTTTATTGGGTAGCTTATAAGTAACACATCCTGCTGCATAATTATGGTAATGTTCACATTCAGTGCTGATTTTCCAGCAAGATTAGATTGTTACCATTTTTAGGATGCAACTCTAGAATATTTAGTCAAAAATAAATCAATTTGAGCCCAATATAATTTACTTCTGAGCAAATATCCATATGGTTGCATTAGATCACATTGTAAAATCATTTGAGGCCTGTGACGCCTAGTATTGAGTAAGCACCTGTGGCTATTACAGTAATTCGTTTATTCTAATATATAATTGGTTACATCTATTGTTTTGTTAACTTGTTATCTGTACAGGTTTTGTATTTTGAGTTGTGGGTTTTCTTTTAAATTGCTGTGGGTTGCTAGTTTGGGTGAGAAACAAATGATAAACAAATTCTACTTCTAACACTTTTAAGAAAATATTGTTAGGATGGTATTAACTATGTCATGTCCATGATTCATGCATTTCAGCCAGTGTAAATGTACATTGCTGGCTTACAGTTGGAAGTCATTATTGCTCCAACTAGATTGATTGTTCATGTATTATATTTTCCTTAATTACAATGCCCATGGATGTTTTATTTTCACATACAGTTATGAGTTGCAGCACTGGGGTAGTTTAGAAATCAAATAAATAAAAATTAGTTAGTCAAGTCCAATCCCCTGCTCTGCAGATGCTCACTTTTAGATTACAACTTGATTCCTGTTGACATGGACAGGTCCATGCAATGGTAGTTGTCACTGCCTTCTTTCAAAACTTTTTGACTTCTCAGTCTGGTGGCCTACAGTACTGGAATTTCCTTGTTGTCTCCCACCCAAATATTAATCAGTTCCTGCTTTGCTTCCAATCCCAGACAAGATTGACCTGGGAGTCTTCCTCCATACAGGAATATACACTAAAACAACTACAACAGAAGTTTATTTGTACAGTTCGAATGAATGGAAAATCACTACCTCCCTGGCTAACTTATTCCATCATGGGACTATTATTCTTCAGAACTTTTTTTCCTGCCATTCCTCATTACTGCCTAATGGGGTGACAAGAACTTGTGACTTGTGATGTAACATAGTTTCACTATTTGATGAATACTTTTGCATTCCAACATTATTTTCAGTCCTGTCTCTTATACAAGACTTGATTTCCCTTGTTCATTCTTGCTGTCTCTATTCTGAAACTCTTCCAATTTCTCTGAATCCTTAATGTATGCTGGGAACTGAACATAAGCATTCAAGAACAAAGTGGAACAATAGGTTTTTGTGGTTTAGAAGCCATGTCTGGTGGTGATGTCCAAAATTTCATTTGCTGTGTTTGCAGATGTACTACTGGTTCATATTCAGTCAGAAATAAATTACTATGTGACTTGTTTTTCGTAAGTTCTGTTATCAAGCCTTTTACTACCACCTCCATCAGGGCCACCCAATCCTGCTATGTCACAGGGAAAACTGTTGCCAAATGATTCTGACACATCATAGATACATCACAAGAATCAAATATCTTCAATAAACTCCATTGCCACTTTGAAGAAGCAGGATAGAAAGCAGATTGAAGCTTTTGAGCTTGATGTTGGAGAAGCCCTGAGAAAAACATGGATAGCCAAGAAAACGTATAGAAAAAAAATCAATTCAGATTTCTCACTCAAGGGACAAATAACCAGGCTCAAATCGCTAATTTTGGACACATACAAATATTTGATTAATGAGAGTATTAAGATACATAGTTGGAAGAAGGGTCAAATTGGAGACAAATGATCCTAGAGAAGGTCTAGCTATGTGGTTGCTAATACTCCACACTGACGAATAGGCACATAATCATTGCTAAGCCAAGTAGCCTTTCATATGTTATGTGTATAATACTTTTTAAGCAGAAAATTTTTGCATTTTCTCTCATTTAAAGCCCATTTCTCTGTCAATTTGAATTATAGTTGAGTTTTATTTACATCTTATGAAATATTAAGTATTTCATTATTTGTATTTGTAATTCACAAGTTAATTCTACTACCCCATCTTGAGTCACTTTCAAATAGATAAAAACATCAACGTTCAATTGTGTTTGCTTTTCTTCACATATTGTGCTAAGCCACAATTTTATTAATCGTGTTTTGTTAGGTGAGAGTGGTTAGGCTCATAAATAATGTTAGGCCTCAAATGAATTAAAATACATTCTGTCTTAGTACAATGTGTAAAGTTAGCCATGTACTTAATGAAGTGAAGTTTGTTTTTGCTGGCTGCTCCATTATGGTTTGAGTATGAGTTTTGTTTATTCATCAGCACAAATTGGTCCTCCCTTCCCAGGATCATTCCAGGGTAAGCCAAAGGTTCTTGAAATTCTGAACATACATTATTTTATAGGTAGTACTCCCAAGTGCTATATTTTTGTTGGAAGGTTTAGATAGTGGTCTCCAACCTTTCTGGCTTTGCAGGTCCGCGGCGGGAGGGGGGAAGGGATGGTACAGCATGAGAGGTGGACATGCACATCTATGTGCGCAGTGCTATTTGCATGAACAGCAGGCATGTGTGCCTGCCACTCAAACAAATGGAGCTGTACATGTCACAAATGGAGCTGCACGTTCGGAATGGTAGTGGGCTGCATCCCGAGGGTTGAGGGCCTCTGGTTTAGATGGAGTTAATCAGTTCAACTAAATTCATCCTTTTCCTGCCTTTGTCCTGTATTTGATGATTGCAGGTTATTCATCTAGCCTTGGCAATGTACTCCTTGGTATTATATTTTTTTGCTGTTTGCAAATAAATTTGAAGTGCCTGGCAAAATACTGAACCTATCTATGCAAGTAGCAGGAGCATGTCACTAGACTTCAATCAAGAAGTATATTGTGAAGCATTACTAAAGCTTTTTTTTAGTAATGCTAAAAAAAGGCAGCTTCTTCAACTTGACCAATCCAGAAAACTATGTAAACTGGAAGAAATATTTTTTCTACTCCCCAATTAATAGATAGCCACCTTAAAAAAAACAGACTGGAAAATTTCTAAGAATTCGCTTTCTACATTAGCCTGTAAATATTTAAGGTTACATGCACTATTTCATTTCACATTCTTATGAACTTACATACCTAAATGCAAAGCTTGTTTGCCAGAACTGAAAGACTTACTTAATGTACCAAGGCAATTATTACTATCATTCTTGTGTTCCAAAAATGTATTTTGGGAATGTATTGCAGATTCACTAAGAATGCATTGTTGTTATATTTACCTTGCCCATCCATTCTGAATTTATAGAATTCAGGTACGGATCACAGTTCCAAAGATATAGTACTATATAAAAAAGTTAATATAAAAATTGGTTCTCACCAGGAAGTCTCTTGGCACCCATCTCTCATTTAGCAGTCTTATCTAAATCATGTTGAAATGAGAGTCTCTCCACAAATGTTAGTTTTGGAATTGGTTTTTAAAAGCTTTAGCATCCAGTTCTCAATTATGCACAGTACAATACTGAATTAATCATTACACTAAGTACATTGAAAAGTTGACCCACTGCCAAGTGGAAGTTCATAGATGCTCTAGGAGTTTTCACAATATGAACATATACTCATCTTGATACTTGTATTGCAGGGTTTTCAGATTCATTGTAATCCAGAATAGCACAACTATAATTTTATCAAAAGGAAAAAAAGTGAATGTTGGGATCATGGCAGGTTCAAGCTATAGAATGCTTTGAATTGTAGAGTGATGGGTGCCTGGAGGCAAATGTCTATTTCTAAAAATGAATATTAACATTTTAGGAAACAAATATTTAGAACAGTAAAATATACTTATTTTTTTCTTCTGATTAGGCACTTCACCAACTTAAAACCAGCAAATTTTGATTTTTTTTCTAGTTAAAGGCCAAAATATTGGCAAATTTTGCTCCATCTAGAATATTCTGTTCAAAAGTCCATCATGACTATATTGTCAAGGACTCGTAGCCAAAAAATGATGTAAGGCCATTGCCAGAAATAAGGATTGTCCCAGGAAGGCTAAACTACAGATCTACATCCTAGGACACTGAAGTAAGTAGTATAGGTGATTGCAGAACTGTCAACTTTAATTTTTGAGAATTCCTGGAAATCTAGTAATATTCCAGAAGTCTGGAGGGGTGCAAAAATTGTCCCATTTTCAAACAAGGGGAAAAAAAGGTCCTTTTTAAATAGTGTAATTGTGAACACTTGGCTAAGAATACAACAAGTCAGCATAGGTTTGTGACAAATAAGTCATGCCAATTAACTTTTTTTTTTAACAATTACTTGCCTAGTAAATCCAAGGAATGCCAAACATAGTGTACTTTGGCTTCAGCAAAGCATTTGACATTTTGTCAAAATATTCTTTTAATAGGAATTTTATTAAGAGATACAATTAAGATAAAAAATTAATACGATATTAATTTGATTTTTTTAAAATCAAAGAAAAATAGCATAGAAAAGAAAAAAGAAAACCAATTAGCAAAGGAAGTCTCAGAGATGCTGAATGTGAAGGAAGAGGATTATTCTTTTGTAGCTTGCAGCTTGGCCAAAAGCACAGTAGGTGGTGCTATAAGATAATTCAGTCCAAAAGACATCCACCCTTAACCTACAAACCTTAGTCTCAGCTTCTGGACAACTGTAGAAGAATTAAGGGTATTTCTTTATTCTATCTATCCCACTGTATTTCTAGCTATCATCCATTTCAGACCATATCTGTGATTCATTGTTTGAGTTTACATATCCTAAACCATGTTTGTTTAAGGCCTGGATTGTTGAATAAACAACGAAGCTGAGTCCATAGTTCACATTAAGACAAAACCAACGACCCATTCTGATTTAAGAATGTGAATCCAGACTGAAGGAAGCTTCTTACCAAACTTTCCAACAACTTTTATAATTATAAGAAGCTGCTTCTACAATAGACTAGTGCTTGTTTCCCTACATTTTCTGAATTCGAACATTTGCATCCGCAATAATAATAGGAGCAAGCAATAGATCATCATCTGCTAGTCATACCATTTTCTATTGTTTATGATAAACTTACCTGATTTATATAAGTAGGCTTTCATGTATGAAAGTAATTGTTTAAAAAAAAAGATATCTGAATTGAAAAGTTTAGCAAGAAACTATTGGCTCATGCAATCAACTTGTACTCCAGTGTTTCTGTGTCTTCTGTAGCTTACACACCCCACCTGAAGAGCATGTAAAGAGGTGTATCATAATTCTATGAGAAATCATCATTTGTACTTGAGATAATTTAAATTCATTGGATATCTGAATTTTTAGACTGAAAATTGCTAAGAAAGTATATATATCTACATTAATTTTATAGATAAGTTTAAATGGGGAATGCTGAATCCCAATAAAACTGGAAGAAAATGTATTTCCCATCACTTTTCTGCACTCTGTTCATTTACGTGTATATGGCTCTAATATTCCTCTCTCAATAATTTTTAATATTAAACTAAAGAGCCCTATAGTACCATTAGACATTCTCTACGAAGTTCTTTTTTCAGGACAGATTGAGTCTGGAACATTGGTCCAAGATCACCCAGCTGCTTTGTGCCTATGGCAAGACTAGAGGTCATAGCCTCCTGATTCTAGCCTGATGCCTTAACCAAACTGGCTCTCGTGATTTTTAACTGTTTCTTAAATTGTTGTTTTGCTTTGTTGTTTTAGCTGCTTCTGTGTGCCCAAATTCAAGTACTGAGATGAGTGGCTATATAAATTTGATTAATAATAAATATGTTGGAGTGGGAAATTGGGGAAAAAAATCTTGAAAGGTAAAAGCAAACCATGTTCATATTATTCTCATGAACCCTACATAGATACACCCATCACATTACCAATACTTAAACTTAATCTGAAGGACTCCTCATTTTTATTCTCCCAAAAGAGGGAGGGATACCTTCCAACTATGATCAACTACATAAGGAGAAACAATTTAGGATTGATTAAGGTAGAATAAAAATCTACTTACCTGAAATAAATTCAAGTCTCTGAGGCCAGTCAAAATATATTCCTGGGTGGAGAGCTTCTGGATGACGTCTTGGCGAGAACAGCTGGAAAATAGTGGGCTCCGCCAAACCTTTTGAAATCCAGTCAGTAACCGCTGTCAGGAGACCCTATGGGGTCATAGGAATTCTGCTCTGGATATGGGAAGGATTCAGGATTGCCCCAAAGTCCTCCATACAATAGCTCCTTGTGAAGAGACTATAACACAGCTATCCTGGTGGGGTTAGAGCAGAGGGATTGTCATCTTTGCCCACATCTAAAGAGTCAAAGAGGTTTGATATAAGATTTTGAAATTAATTACATGAATCCTTGCTGTGGATTGTTTAGATTTCTATAAAACTACAGGACCATTTTGAAATTTAAGTATGAAACCTTCCCATGGGAAAATGCTGTTGATTTGGAAAAAAACATCATAGGATGGAACTTTAAAGGTTGGATACTAAAGGGGACCAGAAAGAACTAAAGATTAAGGAGAAGAGATCCACAATACAAAACAATTTGACTTGGAAGAAGTCAAGGATATTTGGGAACAATGCACTCAGAAATTACTCTTAAGATTGTTTGCTACTATAAAATGTATTTAAAAGGGATTATAGAACAGCTTTTACTGGACAGAGACTCAACTGTGTATCTGAAAACTAATTTGAAAATGTTAGGTTACAGGAATGATATGAAAAAAACATTACAGCGGATTTGATTAACGCAACCAGTTGATATCTTAACAATTAAAAGGGATATTCCAAAACCAGAACAGTGTCTTTGAAAAAAATTCTTATTCTGGATTTAAAAAACAAATGTGTTAAATCTTTAAAGGAGCTTCTGAGAAGAGAAAAAGAAAACAAATCAAGTTCTGGGACATGATTTAAAGAAATTATTAAAAGCAAAGTAAAGGAAAATAGAATGGGTTTATTTGATTGAGGTTAAAATATATATATTGTTATTTTTGTTAACAATGCAATTTTATTGATTAAGAGTAAATGATGAAGTTTTGGTAGGAAAAATCAAGTGCACAGGAAGAGGATTTGAGACTTCTCACTTGGTGACTATATAAGAAATATACAGAGAGATGACTCATCATCAGCTACACATGAGCAAGCAGTGTAATGCAATAGCAAAAAGACCATTGCAATCTTACAGTGCACTTTTAAGTAATAAACTGTAGAGATGCTGGAGCGAGTTCAGATGAACACTAGTAAGATTGAAAACCAAGTCATATGTTTAGCTTGCAAAAGGCTAAAGGAAGTTATTATAATAGTCTTCAAATATGTGAAAGATTGTTAGAAATGGACATTGATCTATTTAACAATTGAGTTAAATTCAGGCTGATTATGAGAATCGCAAGAATAAGAAGACTTGTTAAACTGTTAACTATCTGTTGAGAAAACTGATGACCACCTCCTCACTGGAAAAGTTCAGATGGCCTTCTGTCCAGGATGGTTTAGTGAACTTCCTCACTAAACAGGGAATCGGACAAGGTGATTTGTGAAGTGCTTTTCATTTCATATATACTAAGGTTCTGTGAATCTTGATTAATAAAATCATGTCTTACCAACAGATTGTGTAGGCTGAATTTTATACACTTGAACCACTTTATCTGAATAATGCAGGGTGTTTGATTCTAGTTTGGCATGTTTTGTTAATATAGCCTTTGTAACTTGTAAATCAGAGTTTATGGAAATTGTGTAACTCAGCCATGTGATTTTAAAACTCAATTACGGTTAAGAAAATTATAGCTTAGGATGCGTGACTCTTCTGGTATAATTTGATTGATGTTTGATTGATGGGTAATTGTAATCAAGCATTAGGCAATGAAGCAATTGTTTATTTCTTAGGCAAGAATAACAGATCCAGATGCTCAGGCATGGGAGATGTCTTCACCCAAGGGTGTCTACCTACCATGTCTGATATAGAAAAGCAGAGACCAATTCATGTCTAATACATGTTTTTCTAGCCCAGAAAATACCTTCATTTTACAATCCATGTCTATCCTACTAGTACTACCAGTCATTATACTACTACAAGTGCATTCCTAAATGCATTACAAAGAAGGAAAATACTAATATAGAACAAATAATTCATTACAGTTCAACTTTTGCAATATGCTAGTGGTTCTCAATTTGTGGTCGGCAGACCCCTGGGGGCTGCAATGTAATCACAGACGGTTCAAGAAGGCTTGAAGAAATGTTATGATTCAAATCTTGAGTTAAATCTTGGTGGTGTCCATGGTCACAAAAGGTATTTAAAGGGGGTCCATGGTGAAGAAAAGGTTGAGAACCACTGCAATATCCCAGCTTAAAGAAGTTTCTGCTGCCTGTGTCACATTTTTGTCATGAGCTGCTGGGAAGAAGGCGCTGAGGATTTTTTAATATGGAATTTACAATAAAATGTGCAAGAAGTACAACAGCCCTTTACAATTAGACAATTCTCATTGTCTAATTAGAATTGTATCTCTAATGCCTCAGGACTCTAAAGCTAAGCAAGTTTAGGCCTGATTAATAGAGAGATAAAAATCATCCAAAAATACCAGTTCTGGGGAGTAGAAAACATCCTACAAGATGACAGTAGCAAATTACTTCCATATTGTTAACAAGAAAACTGCATGGCTGTGTCCCTCTAGTGGACCAGGAATTGAGTTTAACTCAAGAGTGTCTATTTTTATTCTTGTTATGGGAATTGTAATCTATCCATTTTAAGGGTACTAGGAGCATAGGAAAGATCTCTATAAGCTCTGAAAGTCATCAGTGTTACCCAACACTTGATGAAATTGCACATCTCATTGAATTGCCAGCTTTTCAAGCAGCTACCATGGACACAGGTCAAAATAACTAATCATTTTTGTTCAACAATAATCATCACACTAAGCAGAAACCAAGCAAAGCACAGAGGCACTATACGTTGTGTATGGAAGTAAGTATGTGTATATGTGGGGTGGTTTATTAATTGTGGTTTACTTACTATACCGCAATAAAACAGCAATTTAGTACAATGAATTCACCTAATATGTAGGTATCCTATACACCGATTATTTCCCATTTTCTTTCACTGTATCTAATGAGATAGAATGAATGAAAATGAAATATAATGATTATTGTAAGATATTATTGCAAAGTCTCTCAGTTCAATATCACACAGGATTATTGGGATATGAGGGTAGAACCTCTTTACAGCTCCTGTAAAAAAGATGGATCATAAAACTATAAATGAAACACTCACACAAACACACAAAATAATGCCCCAAAACAAATTCAAACAAGCCCTGTTAACTGTTCCCTTTCTTCCTGAAATTGCTTATCTGCATAATGCATAATGTGGAGATGATAACCTTGTAGTGCAATTCATGAACCTTACACACTTCCAATAAAAGATTATTCATAATGAGGTAAGCTATGTTTAATTATGGTATACTAAACAATTAGGTACATAATCACACTATGGTGTACAAACCACAGCAGCAGGGTTCATATTACACACTGAACCCAAATCTAACATGTCACTTCAGGACTAATTTAAGCAATTTTGGGGTCCATGCAATGCCAGGTTTGGAGATCTTCCTACATTCTAGATGAGTATACAACCTTTCTGATGGAATTCCTACAAAGCAAGGAGGAGGAAAAGACACCAAGCTTTAGAGGAAATTTCCCTTTCTTTAGACAACAATGATAGGAGAAAAGAAGAGAGTCAGACCGAGCCGGGTGCAGAGCACTTTCCCGCAGGTATAGAGGTTCAATGCAGAGCCCTTTTCTTCACCTTTCGTTTTCGGGGGTCCTTTGGTCCAATGCAGCCACAGTGACTTCCTTAAACTGGTTCTGAGCTTTTTTACAGTTCCGTGTGATGTGAATCCAGTTTAAAAAAATAAAAAGTGGTTCCTGATGCCATCGCCAAAGTCAGGCTGATTTTTATCTTTTGCTCAGCTAGTTAAGCTGGTTGGGGCGGGCGGGTCGGTGGTAGAACTCCCGTATGATGATCTATTTAAACTTTGAGGAAGAAAAGGCTCGCGCTATAGTAACAAAGGGAAGCGCGGGGCGCACACCCACCTCCGAGCAAGACCTCAAAGGGCTTGGCTCTCCCCGCCCCTGCCCGGCTACTCTTTCATAAATCTGGCAGGGCGGGAAGTTTAGGGCGAGTCTCTCTCTCTCTTTCTCTCTTTCTTTCCTTCTCTCTCTGCCTGCGGCAACAGCGGCAGGTGGTGATTCTGTTGTCGGGAGGTGCATCGCAGCCAAACAGTCACACGCGGAAGTCCGGCCGCCTCGAGCACTCAGGCTTGAATTGGAACTCGAGACCTGGGAGCCTGAAAGGACACCCCAAAGCGGCATGTGGCGGACGGGTTTCCCTCCGGCACAGCTCCTGAAGTTCGCTTAGCGAGGCGAGGGAGTCGTAGATCGGAAGCTAGGAGCGCTCGTCTCCGGGGCCTGTTGCGCGAGAGGAGCGCCGATCTCCTTCCACCATGCCGGTAAGAGGGCAACACTGGCAGGTCGAGTTGCGCGCAAAGGTTAGTTAGCCGGAGGGGCAGCCCTAACTGGCTGAGCTACTTCGGAGACTCCCGCTAACCCGGGCGAGTTGTCCCTTCACTCCCTGTGGATTGGGGCCCAGGGACCACCGTACACGGTTCGAAAGCGGGGCGGTGTGCGGTGCCAAACACAGACGATTTGAGATTTGGCACAGACGGTTTGGCAGGGACGGAAGTGGCGAATGAGATAAATAATGAACTCCCGCAGTAAAAATGAACTGCGTTCGACCCTTCAGGTGTACCTCCGGATAACCTTTTAGATCGTTGCGTGCCGGTAGGCACCTGCAAGAGCGGAATTAAGCTAGGGCTCCCTATTCAACTTCCCCCGGTAAATCCCACAGAACCTTGTCGGAATGACGTCTGAGAGCAGGCACCTTTCTTGAGCCTTTTCCGTCTTCCTTTGCGTCGGATCGAATCCATTGCACATTTTGCAAGAATCTCTTTGCTATGTACTTGTAAGCAGAGCAGACCTTTCGAGAGCCGGTTTAGAGTAGTGGTTAAGGCAGAGGTCTTCAAACTTGGCGGCTTTAAGACTTGTGGACTTCAACTCCCAGAATTCTCCAGCCAGCATAGCTGGCTGGAGAATTCTGGGAGTTGAAG
>JANHZT010001616.1:421640-432883 GCA_032468215.1 Stegonotus admiraltiensis | reverse complement strand
TAGGATAATGATTGTATTAGTTAAATAAAATAAGACTAAGGAATTATTTTAGGAAGACAAAACCGCTTCGAAATAACACTAGATAAGAAGAAAGATTATCTTATATGTTGTTTGTTTTGTATGTTGTATATGTGTTCTTTTTAAAAAAAATTTATGTGAATAAAGTTTATAATTTTTTTTTAAAAAAAGATTATGCTGTCTATAGTGACTCCAATACATGTTGAGTTTGTCCTTTGTAGAGTGCCAGCAATGCCCCAGATGCCTCTTCTCTCATTTCATTTCCTCCAGGTTCTCTGTGAACGATGCGGAGCAGCGGGATCTCAGAGGGGACAGGTTGCATGGATATAAACTGATCCAACATCTCTGTCACCCCCTTAAAAGGGATGGGAGACAGAAGTACTTTCACACTTGGAAGAATGTAACCTTAACTTATCTGTTCATGTTTCCTGTTTGGTTTTACCTCATAAAGCTGACACCAATCTTGCAAGATTGAAAGTACTTCTCTCTCCCATCCCCTTTAGCCTTGCATTGCCGTATCTCCCAAGGTCATTCCTGCATACCATTACAAAATGTGAAGCTGAATCCCTCTGGTCCTAGTCTAACATGTTCTGAACTACACTGCATTTTTATCGTAATACTCTCAGAAATTAATCTACCCTGCCTGATGTTAACATTTTAGGGATTGAACAAAATCAAGTCTGATCTCTTCTGGAAGGAAGACAAATGGATAGAACTTCAGAGGATGGAACTCAAAAAGAAATCCTGTCTTCCCTTTTTAGCAAGATCATTGTTCAATTAGTTTTTGAGATTAAACTCTAAGGTCTACTTTCAGCAAATCTCTTCAAGGTAGCTAGTTTTCTCTTTGGGCACCATTATTCTCTTGACACCTTTTCTTCAAGGTATCTGCAACATTCAGTTTTGGTTTCAATTTGGTTTTAATTTTAATTTAATTTTAATTGAAAAAAAGGAAAGAAACAAGTCTAGATCCACAGATTCAATGAAAAACTCCATTAATTAGTTTGTTGCTTTGTAACTCTGTAACAAACAAGTGAAAGTTAACATATCCTTATAGTTTGAATCTTCAAGTTAAAGTCATTATTCATGTAACAAGGCAAAATAATTATAATATTTCAAATACTTTTCTCATTTTAAAAATATTTTGATACTATTACCAGATGAATATTAACCAATGAAATGATTAAAAATGCTAAGGCTGGCAAAATATCTAAAGCTTTGAAGAGAATGGATTTTACTATAGTGAAGATAGCCTTAGGCTTTGCAAATCAATTTCTTCCTACAATTGTGTTGAAGTGCTAGTTTATCTCCCTTGTTAAGTAAGTTGTATCGTAACCATCTGCAGAATATTTTTGAAGTTTCTGCTGACCCAATTCAAAATAATAATGCAAAAGTATTTTACTGGGATATGGATTTGGGGAAAAGTAGATATTCTATCTAGACAGAATTGTGTGTACGCATTTAAATAGACTCTAGTTAAGACGAAGGGCTTGAAATCAGTGAAAACAACTGTGTTGTTGCAGTGTATCATCTTTTTTCCATCCCTATTTCATGTAAGAACACAATTTTGCATAGTTCACGTGGTGTCAGTTTTATCAACCCCTAAATAATAAATGTAACTAAGAGAGTACAAGCCGCCTTGATTAGCCAAAGGAATTAAGAAAACTAAAATCATATTGTAAACTAGTAAGTAAACTACTTAGTCTGGCCACAGAGTAAGTAAACTGTGGGCGGGGGGAGGGGGGATATTCCTTGTGTAAAATTATTGATGACCTATACACAGAAATTAAGAACAAAAAAGGTAGGAAATGAGGTACTTACAATAAAGAAGTAAAATGTTAGTAAACAAGTAACCTTAGTAAACAAGAAACTAATGATAAACCTGTCTAATTCCACCAAGGATGGGAATTTTCCCAGAAATGGGAAGCTTCATTAGTGTCATTCAGCAGACCTGGGGCATACCCTGGAACTGTTCCTTTATAGTAACGGTGGTGATCAGTGTTTGACAGACCCAAAATTGACCTCATTGTGCACCATTTGTTGCAGTATTTGCTCTATCCCTTCCCTACAGGAGATCAGGCTAGTATTGAGGGACTGGAGAAATCTCAGAATCTGCTGATGGGTAACTTATCTCTTGGTCATGCCTTTGATGACTAATTTGAATTTCCAGTTTTCTCAGTGCTCTTGATTGTTTGGCTGCTAGGCAATTTCTGCAAGTCTGCAAATTCCACCAGTGTCCTTGGTTATTAAGAAACAAAATGAGGGATACTCACAGGAACAGTGGATAAATTAATTTTAAAAAACTACAATTTTTTACTTGGCATTGAACTGGAGGAGGAGCAAGTAAAGGAAACAATGATAGTCTGGGCAAAGAATTTTGGATATTCAATACATCTAGATAAATGGCAGCAGTTATGGAAAAGGAATTATAAATTAACGATGTCCACTGCATATAAGGAAAATCAATATAAGTTTAAAAGATGGCATATGCCCCCTGAGAAACTGGCAAAAATGTTTAGAGATAAATCAGCTAAATGTTGGAAATATCTCCAGTTACCAGATTCTTATTATCATATGTGGTGGACATGTCCAGAAGCTAAAAATGATTGGAATAAAATTAAGATATGACTGGAAGAAATGATACAATGTACTGATTTAAAACCAGAACTGTTCCTATTGGGTAGCCTGCCAGAAAAAATTAGCAAAGAAAATATTTATTTGATTATATATGTAATAACAGCTGCAAGGATTGTTTATGCACAACATTGGAAAGCAGAGAAAATTCCTTTTGATGGAGAAGTAATTAAAACATTTTTAGATTGTGCAGAAATGAATAGATTGACGTTGATGATTAAAGAAAGAGAAGATTCAGAATGCTTTAAGATATGGAATCAATTCTACTATTGGTTAGAAAAGAGATATAAATAAGTAAATTAATAGTTATGTATAAAAATGCTATAATTAGAATATTTTGTTAGTGATGAATTGTTGTAATTGATTCGATGAGAATGAAGACAGAAGAAATAACAAAAAGAAGAACGATTGGAGACAACACCGAGATGTCACATGGAAGGAATGATTGATGTATTAAATGCTTGTTTGTTTAAAAAATTTTTTAAAAAATAAAAAAGAAACAAAATGAGCTGGTAGATACGTAGAGAGATGGTACCATAAATCTACAAGCATGGTTGAGAATTTTATTTGTTCCTGATCAAATTCACACTGTTATTTTCACTTCATTTCTCTTACCAAGATTATCTGAATTTTATTTCCGTCTGCTAGGTTAGCTATCTCATGGCATTTTGTGTCATCTATAAATCTTTATATAAATCATTAATAGGAATAGTGACGAGTACAAGGCTGAGGACTGTTCACATGGGGAAACATTCTGACTCATTTCTCCAAACAGAACAATGGTAATCTGAACACTCCAGATTATGTGCTCTACCATCTCTTGCAGCCCAGGGTAAAATCTTTAAAATACTGCCCTCTTTGAAGGCCCAAACTGTGCCAGCTGATAATTTTTGAACCTTGAAACCATTTCTGGAGGACTGATGTTCTAGTAGACTATCAAACAGTCTCCAGTTCATTGAAGGTGCAAGTTGGTTTAGCCACCGTTAGTATGCATGAACGTCGAGCAAATTATGCATTATTAATGATAATAAATAAATTCAGCCCATGCCAGGAATTTATATAACCGAGTATGTAAGGGAGATGACTTTACAGTTTTCAAAACTGGAGCAGCGAAACAATTGGTAACCAACTCAGCCTAAAATAAGAGCAATCTTATCATCTTGTCTTCTAAAGACTGTCTTCAGCATGATTGTGGATAGCAAATATCGCATATTATTATTCTCCAAGTAATAGAGTACTTTGATCTGGAATGATATACATCCCGAGTTTCAAGAGATCACATTTTGGATAATGTTTCTTTTAAAAAGCTGCAATAATGATCTGAACTACCTCCCTCCGCCCCTCAATCTCATAGAGGTTGCTGCCAGAAATGAACAGTAGTAACAAGTAATGAAAAACGTATAACTGCAATAGCCGCAGGCAGAAAAGACAAACCTGTCTTTGTCCTATATTCTGTGAAAGATGAGAGAAAACTAAGCCACTGTTAAAAATTCAGTGGTGTTAATCATATTCGGCTCTTAGAAGTTCTTCTCCATCTGGCCTTTTCAAAGTGCCTCTATTAAAAAGAAGCAAAGTCCTCATCCCTGAACAGAATGGAGGGAATAAGTGTAGTGCTGCAGATCGAAAGACCAAGATAAGTCTCAACTTACACTCAGGAAAAAATCTTGGCATTCCTGACTCACAGTGAAGAGACCAGAATCTACCCCTTCTCCATACTTCATTGTATCTCCTTTTTGTTTTTATTGCGAAAGGCACCTTTCAATTCAATGCTGAACATGCAGCTAGAGGAAGCACTCTTGCATCCTGCTTTGGGAACAGAAAATGTCTCTAAAAATTTGAAGTTCAGTAGCTCAAGTTTTCTTCACAATATTCTTTGCCCGACACAGGGGAAAAAATAGTTCCTTTTAACCAAACATAGGGTTTTTGAAAAGCTGCTATATCTTACTTGCTTATTTCAAACTGAGACATTTCTAAATACGTTTTATTACAACTATGATATATTGTTGCTGGTAAATTGCAAATGCATATACTGTGTACTAGAGCCATAAGTACAAAGAACCTAAGGGACCAAACAGCCTAAGGCCGTGATGGCGAACCTATGGCACAGGTGCCACAGGTGGCACGTGGAGCCATATTAGTGGGCATGCGAGTGTTGCCCTAGCTCAGTTCCAGCGTGCATGCGTGCACCGGCCAACTGATTTTCAGGCCTTCCGGTCCCACCAGAAGTCGGGAAACTGGCTGTTTCCAGCCTCCAGAAGGCCTCTGGGGGATGGGGAAGGCCACTTTTGCCCTCCCCAGGCTCCTAGAAAACTTCTGGGCCCACCGTGCCATCGTGTGCCAAAAGCAGGGGCGGGGTCATGTGCACATGCGCGGGAGGGCAGGCCGCATTGAATTATGGATGTGGGCACCCGCACCCGTGACCCCCCCTGCTCACCCCACTTTTGGCATGCGACGGCAAAAAGGTTAGCCATCACTGGCCTAAGGGACCAGAAATACTTTTAACAGTTCCCCACCGCTGTAGAATTGTGTCTGTAATTAACTAATAAAGTGATTCACTAATATTTTATAACTGACACATCTCAGCACAGGAACTGTTGTCCTTGCTCAGTACACGTGTTTTCATTTTAATGTACTTTCCCCTTTTTCTTTTTAGAAGAAACTATCATAGATACTCCTCATTAAAAAAAGAACATTCTGTTTTATGTTTTCTGGCCTTGAAAAGTTTAAGAAGCACTGTTCGATGTGCAATGTCAATTATTGTACTGGGTAATGGAGGAAACACATTTTCTGTAGTCCTCTGATGGGAGAGAAAAAAAAGCTAGAAATGACAAATGCAGAAAATATGGCTCTTCAAATGTTCAAAATACAACACTTACCCCTAAGTAGATAAATATCAAAATAAGATCTTTTTCTCTATATACTGACAAGCTGCACTATATGCACAGTATACTACAGAATCAAAGTGATATAAAGTATTAGCTAACTATGTACTTTGATTCTGTAACAAAACTGTTATCAAAACCAGTAAAAAAAATACCAAAGCCTTACATTCTGGAATACTTCCTTGTATTTTAACTGGACTAAATCTATTCTTACTGCTAAGAAAATTGGGGATATATATCTTCTGCTTTTCCCACAGCTAGCACTGATCGGAGAAAATGGGAGGGACACTGTAGAACCGAGAGAGGTCAAATAAAATTCGGATTGTAAAAACGAGGAACCTGCAGCCCTTCTGACCACAATGCCTTCCATCATTTTTTATCATTGCCTGTCTTGGCTGACCCCGATAGGAGCAGGAATCTCAACTGCAGAGAGAGACAGATAGGTTCACAGCCTTAAGAGTCCGCATATAAAGGAACTCTTTCTAAATATATATTGGGTTAAAGAAATGGCTGTTGACAACAAAATGTAGGAAAATTCAGGAAAACTGCAGCTTCTCTGGAAAATAACCCATGAAGCACTAATCAACAATACTGTGTAGCAGTGGTGAAATCCAAACTTTTTTACTACCGGTTCTGTGGGCGTGGCTTGGTGGGTGTGGCAGGGGAAGGATACTGCAAAATCTCCATTCCCACTCCACTCCAGGGGAAGGATTTCACAAAATCTCCATTCCCACCCCACTCTGGGGCCAGCCAGAGGTGGTATTTGCCGGTTCTACGAACTACTCAAAATTTCTGCTACTGGTTCTCCAGAACCTGTCAGTACCTGTTGGATTTCACCCCTGCTGTGTAGTCCAGGAGTGTCAAACTCGTGGGCAGCAGGACAGATGTATCACATGCTGGATCTGCCCTGCCTGGTTTAGTGAAGGGGGAAAAAGTCCTGATACGTCATGTGATGACGCCGTGACACCACGAGTTTGACACCCCTGATATAGTCTGTGTGAGGAAAGGAAAGGAAGAGGGGAAAGGGAAAATGTACATTTGAGTAATGTACACTTTTACAATGACTTCATAGAAGGAAAAAAATGATGACAATTGAGATTCAACAGCTTTCAACCTAAAGGAACTAAAAAAAAAGTCAGAAATGATATCTCAATCATTACATTTCCTGGATATGTAGCTGAGCCTCAGGGAGTAAGGGTGCACATAAGAGCAATCCTTCACTCCACAGGGAAAAAACTCATTGCTTCCAAGTCATCACATTACCATAGATTTACTCAGCTTGATTTAACAGCAAGTCCTATCCCACATAAAATTGAGAGGCATGGTGTCATGTGCAGAATTGGCTTTGTGTTTACAGTTACAGATCCAATTTGTTTTGTAAGCTACCCAGAGTTGTAATAGACTGGATTAATTCTTAATACAACATAATCTAGCAATAATATTCACAGCATTTAATCGGTTAATGCTATTGGAATGGGCCTAAAAGTCATCAAATACAAATATTATTCCAAAAAGAAAAGTTCTTGTGCACAAGGAGTCCTTGCCTTACAACCATTTGTTTAACAAAGGTTCAAAGTTACAATGGCTTTGGAAAAGATGACTTTAATGTACTTGCATTTACAATAGGCAGGACATGTTTTCCTACACGTGTCAGAAAACGTGTTAGGCACAATATTATCTTCTCAAATTGACAGCAACTCTTTCAGATCTGGGTCAGTGATATTCAAAAATACTGGATTACAGTAACTAAGCAATCGGTCATTTTGAATTGAAGTAGTACTCCTGAAACCATCTGGGTGATTTGGGGCCAGCCACTGTCTTTCAGTCCTAAGAAGAAGGCAATGGAAAAGTTGCCAAGAAAACTACTTGGATTCATTCAGGCCAGGAGTCAACACTGACTTGAAGGGGCAGATGTGTGCCTATGCATACAACACACACACACGCGCGCGCGCGCGCACACACACACACACACGTTTTATTACTGAGCTATGATCCCATCTGAAGGGTCTAAGAACACTGGCTACAATTGTAATTACAATCATAAAATAAATTGAAATTCTGAAAAGTAAAAGGCTGATCACAATCTTGTTTGTGAAAAGGCACATATACACATCTTCCTCTTCTTTTTTTAGAAACTACAACTATCATTGAATCATTTATTGTGACTTTCTTAATCAATAATTTTGATACAGATAAGCAGGCTTTCTGAAACTTATTGGGGTAAAATGCAAACAGCAATATGATGGAGAAATAGCAATCTGAGAACATTTAGGATTCTTTAGTAAACTGCCTGTTAAGGGTTTTACCTAAAAGAGAACAAGTAAACAGGTAGTCCATGACTTATTCACTTAGTGACCATTAAAAGTTACAATGGTACTGAAAAAAGTAACTTATGACCATTTTTCACAATTGGTTACCAAATTATGTCAACTGGTGCCAATTTTTTTTTTTGGAGATACCTATAACAATACATTTACTCACATACTTATCGGCTCTACACGCATGTAAATTAGGTTTAAGATCAGGTATTTTCATAACAGAGATGTTATTATTTACGATTAATGTTAGTATTAATTTTAATTTATTGTATGTCTATTGCTGGTTGATGACTGTAATAAAATTTTATTCTATTCTATTTTTCACACTTATGATTTTGCAGTATCCTCATAATCACATGATCAAAATTTGGCTGTTTGGCAACTGGCATATATTTATGATGATGCCAATGTCCTGGGGTCATGTGATCACCTTTTAAGAACTTCTGACCAGCAAAATCAATGGGAATGCCAGATTCACTTAACAACCATGTTATTAAGTTAACAACTACTGTGTTAACTGTGGTATGAAAGGTTGTAAAATAGGGCAAAACTCACTTAAATACTGTTTTGCTTAGCGATGGAAATTTTGGGCTCAATTGTCATTGCAAGTTGAGGACCACCTGTACTTGTGCATAGAACTTCAATACTAAACAGACCTAGGCAAACTGAAAAAATTGAACCCTCAAAGACTTGATAAGTTGAACCCCAAAAGACTTGATAAAAAATCCTAAGTGGTCAGGTACTGCAGTATAGGAAACAGTTAGCAACTAGGTATTCAAGGGAGGATTGTGAAGTTCAATGCACACGATCTTCTTCTTCCACCCCAAATAACTTATCACTCCCTTTTACAGTTTGTGAGACTATAATAGGGATGTAAATATTACTAACCAAAACCATCTTACCTAATATCAAATTATCCTCCTCTTTGAATGAAAATCAGCACTTTTAATTGGAAGCATAAGAGCTATTTTTCTCCGCTGAAAGCCTTGAATGCTGGCATGCCTTGGGTAGATAAGGGACAGTGCATTCCCATCTAGAGATTACTAAACACAGATTTTGGCCCTTGACATTTGGTGTAAGGCCCTGGAATACCAACATGCATATTGAGTTGAACTGAGCAGCAGGTTGAAAGATTATTTATACTGTAATTAAGCTCAGAAGTTTTATTTCAAGGAGAAGAGAGCCAGTTTGGTCTAGTGGTTAAGGCACCAGGCTAGAAACCAGGGGCCTATACGTTTTGGTCTACCTCAGGCATGAAAGCCTGCTTGGTGTCATTGGACAAGTCTCTTTCTCCCTCTTTCTCTGTTTAACCCACCTCACAGGTTGTTGTGAGGAAAATGGGAGATATTTTCATCAGTCACCTTGAATTATTTATAACAGGGGTTCCCAACCCCCATCCGTGCTCTGGCACTGGTCTGTGGCATGCCAGAAACCAGGCTATGCAAACAAGTGAAGCCCCATCTGCGAAGATGTGGGCAGCACATGAAACCACATCTCCTCTGGTCTACAGAAAAAGCTCTCTCCACAGAGCCCATCCCTGGTGCCCAAAAGGTTGGGGGCCACTCATGTATAATAAAGGTTATTTAAGGGATTTACTTATTTAAATATAAACTCATTTATAATACAAGTTATTTAAGGGGTTAAAAAAACCTAAACAAGAATGAAGAGGAGGAGTTTGTAGAGACTAATTGTTGCTGTAAAATGATATATTAGCATGTATGATCTAGAAAGAAGGCTGCCACCAAAGAGACTACTGCCCAGCCTTCCATTTTTTAAAGAAGTGAATCAATCCAGGGAAAAGACAATTTGAATATATTAACAAATAAAAATACTTGCAAGTGTTCTTCTGCATCAAGAGCTTGAATGTTTTAATTCCCATAACAGCACAAGAATGGGCCTTGAATTACCTGTTAAGGAAGGTTTTAAAAATTTAGCAGTGGAAAATTAAATTGTTTAAAAGGCCAATTAAAATCCTTAGATTCATTAGAAGAACAATATATACAGTCATTCTGAGAACACTTAGGATTCTTCAGAAAACTGCCTGCCCTAAAAAGTAAACAAACAGACAGACAAATAAGAAACAGGGTGATCAGTAGTGATCCTAAAGTTTGGGTCATGTGGGAAGCCTGATGTTCTGTAGCATTTTCATGATTTTTGACCGGTCTTTGAACAGATCACCTGGTTTTGACAGATCTCCTGTTATCTGCATTGTGGCTACATTGTGTTTGAAAATGTTTTCACAACAAGAAAACAAAAACTAGTAACAAGGCAGAGATCTATAATACCTGAGGAGGTCCTTTCATAATAACCAGATGTTTGAAAAACAGAAAAGAAAAACTATCTTTCTCAACCCTTTTACAATTGTCTTATAAGCATTAAAAAGTATCTTTTTGCCATTGCTACTGAAAAAACAAAACAGGCTTGTTAACATTACATACAGAAGGCCTGTCCATTTTGGAGTTTATATTCCCCGGAATGAATCTTTATAATGACCCAGATCTAGCAATCCAGACTTAAGGAATTAAGGGTGAGCACATTTGCTGACCAAACTAAATAATTTATGGTGGTTGAAGCAAAAGAAGATAAAAGTAAAGAAGACTCTGCAAAATGAAAAAAATGAGCAGTAAAATGCCAGATATTTCAGAGTAATCAAATGTAAGGCAATACACAGGCTGGCAAAACTTTGAATTTATGTATACGCACATAAGACCTGACATGGCTGTGACTGATCAAGAAACAAATCTTAACTTTAGATTATTTTTTAAGATGTTTTTATCCTACCTTTATTATCTTTATAAATACCTCAAGGCAGTGAATTTACCTAATACTCCTTCCTTCGCCTATTTTCCCTAGAATAACAACCTCATGAAGTGAGTAGGGCTGACAGAGTGTGACTGGCCCAAAGTTACCCACTTCACGCCTAAGTGCCTTAACCCCTAGATCAAACTGGCACTTAAAACTGTGATGGACAAATTGATAAACCCTTTGGTGAAGCTGCTGTGAAAACCATGCTGAAATAAACCAAGAATGAAATAAAAAACAACACTGCCAATATTTTTCTAGACTATAAATCTAAGCGACCACATTTAGAATATCTGTGAACAGATCTGTATCTGTGATCTAAAATTATACAACCTGTTTGGGAATATTCAGGGTGAAGAATCTGGTAATTTCTCTCTGATAAATCCCTACAATATGTTGAGGAATATAAATTCTAAATGTTATCATATTTCTGCCCGAACAGAGATTAACCACAAAAGTAACAGAAGCTCACTCAGATCTATATTTCAAACCACTACATTTATCATTCTTAATAACAAAGGAGCCCTGGTAGTACAGTGGACTAAAACACTGTTATTAACATCTGCTGCTTGCAATTACTGCAAGTTCAAAT
>JANHZT010001616.1:360104-377573 GCA_032468215.1 Stegonotus admiraltiensis | reverse complement strand
AGAGGGGGAGGAGGAGGCATCTTTACTTTTTGTTTTCCATGTACTTATGGTAGTAAATTATAACTGCAGTACTTATTCATCCAGCTGATTTGAGAACTAGAATGAAATCTTTCTTAAGAGTTTAAATGGTGTATCAGTGGACTTATTAAAAAAATTAAAACCAACAAATAAATAGGTAGCTATGCTGGGTGTTGAGCCCTCTATATGTCAAGCAGGTGCCATGACCACTATTCTACTAAAACACCTTGGTAATAGTAGCTGCAGCCAAGATTAGGCTGCTACAGAGTGATGACCACTGACCCAGATAAGAAGGTGTTCCTGTCTCTGTACACTGCCAGTCCAGAGCACAGTGCTTGAAGAAAGCTCAGCAGGCAAACCAGAAAACAACCTTGAACACTAAAAAACACTATTTTCAACATGGAGCAGAAAACTGGGTGGGGGACTGGGGGATCAGAAATGCCACATTCGTGGTGGGATAGAGATATGCAGAGTTCAAGTCATGTGCCAAGCCTTGTGAGTCATGCCAAGGGCCACACTCCAAAAGTGGTGGGACTAGGATCCATTTGGAGAGGGACTAAGAGGTGAAACCCATGTTTCAAAATATCCAAGGAAAAGCGGGGAGGGCATTAAACTTTTATTTACCATAGGATAGATGCTGCAGAACGAACACTGGAGGATCATACTCTTTGTGTATTTCTGCTGCATGGGATGGAATTGGTTCTGGTGTTGTACAATGCTGTATTTATTATGCAAATTGCATACATATGAGTAAAAGTTCAGCTAGGATTAATAGTAATTTAGTGGACACTGCCTTTCTTTGAAATGTGCTTAAAAAGTTAACTTGGCTACAAAGAAAAATGTGAGTACAATTTATGAGACAAATCTACTGATATGGAGAACATCAAGACATCTTTCTTTTCTTGGCCTGGTCTACGAATGTTCTCCAAGTCTGAGCTGACTTGGTCCAGGGACACTTTAAGGTACTGCAACATGCTCTGAGGTAATGTTTTCCTTAATATCCTGCCAGAAGGGACTATGTGCAGCCAATGTATAACATATTAATATGCATTCAGGGAAACAATATATGCCATATCAGAAATCTTCTCACTCCAAATGATTTCCTATGAATCCAGTCTCTTCATTCTGGTCCCTGATTTCTTTACCTACCCATACTCTTCTTTTGGCCTCAAGGTAATCTGGAACTTTGGAGCTCCTTTTCTTTTTTAAATGTATGGATCAGCTGTTGGATCTAGAGAGTATAAAACCTTTGACAATGCCCATCCTATGCATGGCTTACTTAACACATGTAGTTGAAATGTAATTGAAAAAGTTTGGCACTTGCTGTGCTGTTGCCTGTGTAATTAGGAATTCCCTTCCCAGCAGTTGCTGCTCCTAAGGAAGCACAAGTTCCTTAGAGAAGTTGCCTTCTCTCTTCATATTATGTTCTTGGGATAGTTTACAATTCTCACACTAATTCTCACAGTGGACCCTCTTTCTCAAATTCCAGTTTTTCAGTATGTGCATCTCAGCAAAAATCTGGATGACCACTAGGTGGCAGCCAGAAGACATAATGCTCTAACCTTTCTGTTCCCACCCAGTGGTCATTAAGTAAAAGAAGCAATCCACAGATTCAAATTTAAAACAAATTTAAACAAATTTAATTGGTCACTGATAAAGTGGGAAATAAAAAAAAAGAAAACATTAAAGTAAGCAGACTGTTTTGTATGCTGGGGCTTTTCATGTGGAAACTTCAGTTAAGACAACCACCAATCAAGGTGGTTGTCACCTGACAACCATCAGAATGTTGTGCACTAAAGATATTCAGGAGTAGGGTGCACTTTCATTCTGGGTGCATGGTGCAAATCTTGCAGCCTTGGGGTTTGCAAGATTTGAAGCATCACACTTTACTCCTAATTCTGGGATGGGGCAGGATCAGATCGTAGCACTTAATCTCTCCATCTCTCATAATTTAGCATTTGGCCTTGAACACAAATGATGTGTGAAGGTACCAGTAATAGCCAAGACTTGCCCCCATGCATGTATATTGAGAAACTGAGTCCTGCTGAGTTTTACAGCTTATTCTTCAAGGAAATTTGTATATGATTGTCTCTTTAAATTACTTGGGAAAGAAGGTAGCATGTAGAAAGACTGACCTAGTTAAAAGAGAGGAGGGAGTGATGCGACCTGAACTACTGCTGAGCTCTGAAAATGCCAATTGCCAAGATGACTGAAGCTGATTGCAGTTTTGCATAATTGTACTTTAATCTTTATGCACTTTATTGTATTGTTTTTGCTTATCTTTCTAAAGGATCTGACTGATTTTAATCTACATTCTGAAACTGTCACTACCATGCACTGTTTTGCTACTCCTTTAGAGTTTCGGTTTTATGGATTGAAAAGTTGACGTGCCTTTGAAATAAATATGGGTTTACCAAAATTGATATATATTATTATTGTTTTAATATATATTATTATTGCTATTCTATTCTTTGGCATCATGAACTACTATGGCCATAAGGTTTCTTGGAAATCACAAACAGGTCATAATAACAAACAATTTAATATCTGATAATGTTGAGGCAATTAAACTATGTAAAAATATGCACATATAAAAGCAATTTACTAACTGAGAATCCTCATTGTGATATCTAAGCAGAGAAGATAAAACAGAAAATGTACATATTGAACATTGTCACAGGAAAAGTCAGGTCCATCTAATATTACAGCTTTAAACATGCTGATCCACTCTGGCACTGGAAGGAAATTATATAAAATGAAAAGTTAGGTTGAAAACCTACTTGAAAGCCCAGATTTAACTGCAGACAATTGCTATTATTCTCAGCTTCATTTCCTCATTATACACTCATATTTTGCAAAATATGCTTCTAAAGGAGCAGAAAAGGCCGCTCATTTGAAGAGCTCGAAGTAGGCTGGAGCCTGAGAGAGTTTAGATTGCTTACAGAAGAAAGGGCTACCATAAACATTTCACACGATCTTTAATAGTAGATGTGAGAGATGCAAAGGAGAAAATATTTGGAAGAGCTGTGCAAGCACTTTGTTTAACATTACCCATTTCTAAGAAACATTCTGTGAAACTTTGCAATAAAGGATCAATCAATTTCCTGGGGATATCAGAACATCATCATAGGTACCAATTTGATTGCTTGCCTCCTGCCTGTTTCATCAGATGCATTGAAACTCAGGAACCATGTTACCTTTAAAGCTTGGACCTTCTTGGCCAGGAGACTCTCAATGTCCCCTGCCACTTTCTCCACGATTTTTTCAGGGATGTTGTCTCTTACTTCAAATAAATTCTTCTTCTCATCATAGATCTGTTGAAAGAGATGAACAAAGAAAGAAATTGGAGCACCCACAAATTCAAACCTACAAAATACTTCTGGAAAAGGAAAAGAAACCACTAAGAATAGAATATAGTATATGTTCAGAGTAGGAAATATCATGAGCAACCTATAATAAAATTCTTAAATCAAACAATTGCCTATGGACAGTTTTTTAATTTTTTTCCTCATACGTTTAATATCTTAGCATTCCTTGCAGGGGCCTTTCTCTCATTGCAGTGTCTTGTGAAAAAAGCAACCTACATCTTACAGATTTTATATCTAATTTTAATCATTAGGCAAACTTAATTCATTGCAGGACGAAGGACTCTCCTCTGAAATTACCTTCAGTAGCAGATTAATCTATCAATGCAGGTATGAGAGATAGAAGCTTCCAAACCTCTCAGTCTAGGTCTCCCACTTTCTGGGACAGAGTGATTGGCCCACCAAGCCAGCTTCTCTGTCTAATGGAAGAAATCACAAGTATAACCTAGTTTTCTCCTCTCCTCTCTCTCCTCTCCTCTTCTCTCCCCTCCTCACCTAATACCTTAACCACTATACTACACTGACTCTACATACTATTTATATTTACCTATAGCTCAATATCTATACATATACAGTACATGCATGTATAGTAGTAAGATATTTATATGTTCAAATATCTTCCTCTTGACTATGCTGAATTGGATGTTTTTAATGTTTTTTTTACTGTTTTTACTGTTCTATTGTTTTAATTTTTCTTTTTAAAAAAAATCATTATATCTTTTCAGAATTATAAGCTACCCAGTCATTGACTGAGACAGGTGGCCAAAGATTTGAAGAAATAAACAAATAAGTAAAATGGATAACTGCAGTATTATAAAACAGAAGGCAGTAAAGATGGATTTACAACATCCAGACAGTTAAGGTCAAATGTGCAGAGGATGTAAAAAGAAATATGGTAGATATAGAAACACAAGGTTTTTGAGTGTTTTGAGTGCCTGGCCAGTTATTTAATTTCTGTGATTTTTGCTTTTCAGAACATCCTTCCACTTTTACAAGCTGAGCATGTCATGTGGTCGGAAGCCTTTGAAATTGAGATTCTCATTTTCTCAGGATATTTATGGCGTGCCCCCAAGCCTTAATCAGAAAAGTATTCTGCGAAATCCCACATATGCCCAATCCAGTGGTTGAAACCTAGCACACTGCCCTCATCTCTCCCACTGTGCATATAATTCAGTGGATATTGAGACTAGCAGCAGATGGTACATAGCTGAAGGTGGTGGCACAGCCAGTGAAGCTCAAAACAGACACTGAAACAGACTAATATGATTAAAAGTCTGTAAGAAAAAAAGAGGGAAAATATTTAGAGTAAATAAATGGAAATCATGCAACAGCAAGCTGTCTCATTTTTATAATATCTACAGACCACTGCTATCATAGCACTTGAAGTACTAGTGGCAATAGGTCTGTAATTTGCATCAGAAAAACCAATTAGTTCAGCAAGGTAACGGTCTCCAACTACATCCTTATCATGAACTCTTAGAATTAGTTTCTCTTCGCTTATGTTTTTGCATATACAAAAACACACACACAAATTTACAAAAACTACCCTCTCCAACCAGGTGCATTCTACATGTTGAACTGTATTCCCTGTAATTTCCAATTAGTATTATCCAGCTATTATCTATCCAATTACCCTAAGAAACTCTTTAAATCAGTGTAGCCATGAATCAAATTATGGAATTTGTGGTCCAACAGACACAGAGAGCAGCAAGTTGGCAAACATTGATATAGAAGATGGTAACCAAGAGGACTCCAAGATTGTAAAACACATTGCATTAATCCAAGAAAATTTGTGACTTACATAGCATACCACAGGGAAAAGAAACCATGGCACAGAATGGCCTGCAAATCTGGCTGCAGTAAGCAGCAAGACTGAATCCATGCTGAGAAGAACCTCAACTCTGTTAATTGGCAAAAATTATCTATGCCAGACAAAAATGGATGTGTATGGGGAAAAAAATCTGGAGGGCATCAGTCTGAGAAGCTATAGATTATCAACACACATCAAAGACACACTGACGCCATTCAATGTACAAATAGTAGTATGGCTATATGGTAGGTAAGTACTGATAAAGCAGGCAGGCCTTACTGTTTCTGCATTGTATATGTCTTTCCACAGACTTTGTACAATGCACGAATAATATTATTGTTTAAAATAAAGGCAAGCTTTGCGAAGCCATTTCAGCAATAGATTTTTGAACATTGCAGCCTAAGTAGCTTACAGAAGGATGCAAATACCCAACACTGAATATTTATCCAATGTTGTTTCTGGCAGTGGGCCTCTTCCATGCTTTTCTAAAAACTGCCTTTGACCTGCTGTGTGAAAAGGCTGTTCCTTCCATGTCTTTCTAAAAAATGCCTTTGACCTGCTGTGTGGAAAGACTGTTCCTTCGTGATAATATAAGGGCAGCTGGAGGTGAATTGATGTCCCTGAATACCAATCTTAGACTTTCCCCTTGTCAAACAGCAAGCTTTACATGCCAGAGGATGGAAAAATACTATACAAAACCATTTAATATCAGAGAACATGGTATAATGGATTCTTATGGTCTCTCTTCCCTTCTTTTATTTTTCTTTGGGTAACAGCATAACAAAGTAATGTGTTTTGAAGGCACAGCAGCTCCAACTGAGCAGCAGCAATTTGGGAAGCAAAAGAAAAAGGAACAACCTTCAAGGACAAAATCATGGATGCAGAGGGCATCCTGACACCAGCATTTTCCTATTATGAAATGCCAAATCTCTTCCCACCGGCTATTGCTGATTTTATCCAGAAAAAAATAAACTATTGTAGACTATGATGTCTATTTGCCCCATTAGGCCCTGATGCTTTCAGTCTTTGGGAGCAATTCTGTATATGCTTCTTTAAATGTAACAAAGTAAGATGCTGCCTTTTATAGATGAAACATTTACCTATTACAGTTTTTTGTACATGTATCTTTCTGGCTAGGGATTACGGGAGCTAGCTGGGAATGATGACAATCACTATATGAAAATAAGTATGGTTACCATTGCAGAACAGATATATTTTATGAATCAGCCAGCAGTATGGATATAAATCCAGAGAAAATGCTTCTGTTGTCAGTAACTGTTTCAATGAATATGTCACTACTGCTAGTTATTGTGTTGTCTACAAATAAAACTTGAATACAGATCAATACAGACCGGTGGGTTGCCCCCGGTTCGGACCGGTTCACAAGAACCGGTAGTAAAACCGGCGGGAGGCCCCGCCCACCGCTCTGGATGTCATCATCAGCGATCTGCGCATGCACAGAAGCAAGGTGTGTGCGCGAGCGAAGCGAGTGTGCCCACATGATCCTGTTGCAAACCAGTAGTAAAGGTAAGTAGAACCCACCCCTGAGTAGATCTATGCAACACTGTACACTGGGCTTTATTTCTTAATAAATATCTATAGATAAATAAACGACATGAAATTAATGAGCAGGAAGTAGAGGCAAGAATTTGTCTGACGTTAGTGTGTTTTTAACAAGAGGTAGGGAGCCTCTTCCCCTCCAGGTGTTGCTCAGCTTTAACTTTCACAATATCTAATGGCAAAACACATGGAAAACTGTAATTCAGCAACATGGTTAGAAACACGGTTTGGCCACCCTTAATCTAAAGTTATTTGTGAGTAGTGAGATGGTCATGTTTGCTGATCAGACCAAATTATGCAAAGTAATAAAAATAAACAGATTGCAAAGTGCTCCAGAAGGGCTTTCTCCAAGCTGGATAAATAGCAACAGCATGAAAATGTTTTAATATAAACACAAAATGGTGCTCATGGAAAAAATAACTATATCTATCCAATGACAGTGTATGAGTTACAGATCTTGGGGCCATGATAGGTAAATTTAATGAAAATGTCAACCTGTGGTAATCAGCTGTGAAAAACACAAAAAGATGATAAAGATAAAAAAATAAACTGTCAGTATTATACTTTTTCAGTTATCAATTTCTATAAGAAGGTTGCGGACATATTAGAAATACTCTGTGGAACAATTGCTGCATCTCAAAAAGTATATTGTAGAAATGGAAAAAGTAAAGAACTGATAGGGAGTTGGATCAACTCTCCTCCAAGATAAGGTTACAATAACTGAGCCTTTTTAAGTTTAGGGGGGAAAAAGATTAGTCAGCGGAAGTATATGCTCATAAAATTATGAACTGCATGGAGAAAACAGATAAGGTTTTTTTTTTCTTATTCTTTCATATATTAGAGCCTGGAGATCTACAATAAAGCTGAATATTTGGAAATTCAAGTCAGGCAAAAGGACATACATCTTGCACAATTAAACTATGTAATTTGCTACTACATGTGATGGTAAGAGGTCCTAACTTACAAGCAGATCAAACAAACTAATGCATGATTAAGTCTTCAGTGATAGCTTGCCTTAAACATCTCTAAGACCTCTTAGAGACGACCAAGTATTTCATTGTCAATTGTTGGGTGAACACAGCAGGCTGTTGAACTGGATATGTCATTGGCAAAATCAGTATGACTGATGAGAAACGATAGAGTTTTATGGTCTAAGAAACAGGAAAGGAGAAATCAGGGAAACTTAAAGCGTCAAAATTTGAAAAACCAAAATATATAAGTGACAAGAAGTACCATGTTTCCCTGAAAATAAGACCCTGTCTTATATTTTTTGAACCCTGAAATAAGCGCTTAGCCTTATTTTCAGGGGCGGCTTATTTTAGTGCATGCGCTCAAAAGCACAATTGGGCTTATTCTCAGGGAATGTCTTATTTTCAGGGAAACAGGGTAATAAAGAAGAAGACTCCCCCAAATCATTTCAAGCAGCTAAAATGAGAATACCATGCAGGGAGTGAAATGCCTACTACTTCCAAATATTTTTACAGCTTCTACGAAATTTGAATGTTCTCAGTAGGCTTCTTCTGTTATGCAAAGCTTGTAAAAGCTCAAAGTGCTGTGCATTTCCCAATCATTTCTGAGAAAAGAAATTGTTTCACTAACTGTTCTGTGAGAACATTTTCAATTTTTATAACTTAAAAAATGGTACAAGAAAAACAGCCACATTTGCAATACTATTGGCAAGGTTATTTCTGAAGGACTTTAAAAAAACATACAGCTGATCTTGTTTTCTTACTATGGGAATGAAAAAGATAGTCAGCTCAAAACTATGATACCTATTCAAAAGTGCATTTCACTGGCCTCAATACAATTTACCATTGCAGTTTTGACTCTTAGTGGTCTTCAGGCAACCATCATGGGCAATTTATTGTTAATTCTGATTGCTTTAATGTTATTACAGATTGAATTGTAGCTTGCTATTCAGAATCTATATAATGAAGGTAAACTGTCAATCAATCAATGAAGAAGCAAAAAAGCCAGCTCTAGGTTACATTGAGGTTTAATAATCCTGAATGATTAGCTATGTATATGTGACCAATCAGAAATAACATTTCCAATGCAGAAAAAAAACCCTTCTGTTTTCCTCTATTTTTTCAATTCACTCATAAAATAAAGAAATGATACGTGCAAATAAGAATTAAATTGCTTTCAAATAAGTTTTACTGTAAAAATATTATTGATCAATTGCCTGCCATCAAGTCGGTGTTGACTGTTAGGGACCATATGGGTTTTCTCCACAATGATCTGTCCTTAAGATGGTCTTTCAGTTCTTTTAACAATAACCACATTGTAATATCAAAATGCTGCACTTTTTTCAAGGTCTGCCTGCCTTTCTTATTCAATGTCATAGGCTGATTGATTATATGCCATCAAGTCAGTACCAATTCATAGTAGCAACATGGAAAGGACTTCTCCATGATGAACTATCTCTAATCCAGATGTTCATGTCTCATAGTCATGTACTCATTGCTATTATAATTGAGTCCATCCACTTTGTTGCTGGTTATTATCATCTTCTCCTTCCTTCCTTCCATCTTTCCCAAGACTATAGACTCCTCAGGGGCTCTGTCTTTGCCTAACATGATAATTTGAGCCTCAACTGCAGGGTGCAGTGGCTCTGTGGTTAGAATGGAGGCTTGACAATTGGCTAGTCTGAGTTTGAGACCCAGGTACTATACAGCGGGATGAGCTCCTGCCACTCACTTCAGCTCCTGCCCACCTAGCAGTTCAAAAGCATGTTAAATGCGAGTAGATAAATAGGTACTACTTCGTCCATGATATTTTCAGATGTCTTCTCCAAAAGCATCAATACTATTTTTATCCTGCTTCTTCAGACTCCAGCTTTTATATCCATTGCCTGCACAATTCTGATTTTTTTAACTATAGGCCCATCACCGCATCAAAAAATTGCTACTCCAGAGGTACTCTAGTCTGAGGTATATTTCTTGATTTGTGGATTTTCTGCTGTTGACAGTCAATCCAAAAAGGCATAAACCAGGGGTGAAATGCTCCCGGTTCGGACTGGATCAGGCAATCCGGTAACGATTGTGGCAGGTGGTTCGGAGAACCGGTAACAATGGCAGTGCAAGACTCCGCCCACCCAGGTGTCGTTACTTTCTGCTTTTAAAAGGTGAAAAAAAGGCTCTGATGATCATGCACCACAGCTGTGATTGTCAGCCTTTTTTTACCTTTTAAAAGCATTTTTTTACATCCTATTTGCCCAAATAGGTTGTAAAATAAAGCTTTAAAAAAGAAAAAAAAAGTTGGCCATGCCCACCCAGTCACATTACCCCCACCACTACCAAGCCATGTCCACAGAACCGGTAGTAACAAATTTTACATTTCACCACTGGCATAAACTATCCACCATTTCAATAACTAAGCACCAATTCTAAAGGTAGTTATCTTGAATTTCATCACTAGTGCTTGGAGATCATTTTCACTTATTAAAGTTGCAACCAGTACAGCATATATTATGGATATTTCTTCCTCCAATTTAAAGATCCTGCTCATTTTATTTCAGTCCAGCATTCCTCTATAGTTACAGGATGAAATGGCTGGATTTTCTTGAGTCTTTACAACTTGTAGCCCCTCTTATAGTTGTAATTACTGCTTTAATTATTATTGTAAGTTTACTATTACCAATATATTTTGCAAAATCTTTCTGCATAATTGAGTCGGCATCTGTGGAGGTAAGAAAGCAGGTTGAGATCCCCTTGTACATTTCACTTTCTCCTACTTGTTTAAAACCTTGAATAGGGAAATTCTGCAATGTTTACCAATTTCTAATTCTATCTTTCTATCTTTTCTATCTTTTCTATCTTTTCTATCTTTTCTATCTTTCTATCTTTCTATCTATCTATCTATCTATCTATCTATCTATCTATCTATCATCTATCTATCTATCATCACAGAAAATGCCTATTTCCCTCACAGAGACTATCATCATTTCATACTTTTTTCTAAACTTGGGAGGAATGAAATGGAAATCAGCTCCTCTCTACTTCTAGGTCCTTATTTGTTAGTATAGTTGAATATTAAATTTCTGCTTCCAGTTGAGAATCTTGTAGGAGAATCAGCAATAAAATACTGAAACATATACTATATATAACAATACATAAATATAAGAAAAAATGCTCATTTTAAAATTTAAAATATGAACCCTCCTTGTCCACCGAAATAATTTTGGCAATATATGAAAAATAGTTCATAGCTTCAATTAAAATAATTCAGCAAAACTTCCAATTAGAAAGTTGAAAGTTAAAAAAAGGACTCTCCAAAGAAAAAACAAAACTAGAAGAAATGCAGATAAATATCTCTCCTACAAATTCTCACTTTCAACAAGCCCCAAAGCACGGGTGTCAAATTCGCCACATTGTGTTGCTGTCATGTGATGTATTGCAACATTTTCCCCTTCGCAGAGCTGGGGTGGGCATGGCCTGCGCATGATGCATCTGGCCCGTGGGGCGCCTGTTTTGACACTCCTGCCCCAAAGACTGAGTGGGATTGAATTGAATTGAATTTTGTATTGGCCAAGTGTGATTGGACACACAAGGAATTTGTCTTCGGCGCATAAGCTCTCAATGTACATAAAAGCAATAAATGATAAATCACTTATAAATCTCTTATGGGGAATACCTTTACCGGGACTTTATGATCAAGGAACTGAGACAGTTTAAATTGTAGAGTAAGTTGAGAATGCCTCAGTTAGGTTCAAAATACTTCTGATAACATATTTCCCAATCTTTGTATTTAGTAGATTGTGCAAATCCTGTCAAATTTGCATTAACCAATTTGTAGCAGGATATAGTACTGAGCACAATAACCAATATTCTGAATTGCTGCTCTACGACTATTACATGCAGTCTACGACTGTATTCTCTGTATTACAGAGAAAGTGCTTGTAGAAATAAATTAGGATTAATAAATTGAGAGAGTGGGCACTTGTGTGTATGCTTTGCTCTCTCAAGAATAATCAAACTAAAAGGTCAGAATTCAAAATTATTGCAATACAACTATCTTCAATGTGTTTAGATATTTTAGTTTAATTTAAAAGGAAGACATCATTCATTTGAACTTGTTAATTCTTGGAGTAGTCAGTGCATCTGAATAATCCAGACCATAGGTTCTTCTTCCCCATTAAACTGTACTTCATGAATCACTTTTAATACCGGGAATCAATAAAAATGGACATTTAAGTGTCCATATTATTTCCAAAAGGCCACAGGAAAGCCAAAATTGAGTGTTTCTTGAAATCTAGAAGAAACACTGTGCAACATCTATTTCCCAGGCTCACCTGCTTATCTTAAATGTCATTGTCTGGTGCCTGTATTTCATAGTGTTTTTGCAATCATAGTACTGTCTCTATTACATTAATAAGATGTCAACTTCTTTGCAGCATCAAGGATATTTAGGCAGGCAGGGACAGGAGGGACATTTGCTTTCACTATTAGAAGCCCTGAACAATCACCACAGTGACACTGATTTTGAAAATGGAGTGAAATTTAGTACAAAAAGGAATAGACACAGATTGTGGTGGCAGAACTGATCCATGGCAGAAAGGCAAGAGAAAAGGGGAATAAATAAGCACATGTTTTTTGAAGGAATGCTGAGCAAGGACAAAACAGTAAGATTTTGAGAGCGCTCCAATCCAGCCAGTTTAATTCGAGGCAGAGATCAGCACAATTTCAGTGTCACCTATGACATCAACCAAACTGCAGCAACATTGCAAAGTCTTCCAGTAGTCACAGTCATGCTGATCCAAGATGCTTGTTGTTCTCAGAGGGAGGTAAATAAGCCAATTTTAAACAGGATGCACATGTTGCTGACTCAGAGCTAAGTACTGGCAGGCAAAGAAAAAAAAATCTACAGCTGCTTTCCCCATTTCCATTCTCCAGTATCCCCCCAATAAGGCCCACTTTCTATGAGAACAGAAAGTACATAAATTTGTGCGTGGCATAAAAAAAACCTTTTCTTCTATGTACTTTGCACTCTTAAGCAGTTTTATTCCGATAACTAAATAATAACCAACCAACTATCCTAGCAATTATTTATGAGAAGGAGAACAAACTGATGTATGCGTTTATGTAGACAGATCCTTTTAATGAAACAAACAAACACAAATATACACAAAAAGTTCTGGTTAATTAAATAGTAGTTCCAGGTGCATAAATGGAGTGTTGTAAGTACAAGGTGGCGGAATTAACCTAACACTGAAATGATAAATAAATGATTCATATATAATCTATGTTCATCATATGACTTCTGCAATAGAGTAGTAAATGTCTGGAACACTCTACCTGATCCTGTTGTTAGTCTCTCTAACCCCCATACCTTTTACCTTAAACTGTCTACTGTGGACCTTTCATGTTTCTTAAAGAGGTTCCTAAGAGGGCAGTGCATAAGCGCACCAGTGTGCCTACCGTTCCTGTCCTACTGTCCCCATTTATATGTACTCATTTTATGTGTTTATGGATATGTTTTGTTTATTTATTTCCTTTTATATGTGTCCATGTCTATGTCTATACTGTTACTTGTTTCCTTGTACTTGTTGACAAACAAACAAACAAACAAACAAACAAACAAACAAATTTTCCCTCTGTCCAAATCCTTGGCCAAAGGACTGCAAATATCAAGTTCATAACTGTTGTTTCTCTTACTGGAGTGAAGAGGGAAGAGACCCTTCTTTATTTTCCATAGCACCTGAGGGCAGGACAGGAAGCAAAGGGTGGAAGCTCATCAAAGAGAGATCCAATTTGGAACTAAGGAATCCTGCCTTGGGCAGGGGGTTGGACTAGAAGACCTCCAAGGTCCCTTCCAGCCATGTGAGACAAAGTTTATTTGCACATATATACAAATATGCACAAAACAGCCTTTCCTTGATGCCTACCAGAAGGTTGATCTAAAAGCCCTAGCCCCCCCCCCTTTATTTTATGACCTGTAGTCCCTATTCAGGATAGAGTTGGGACAACTGGATGGAGCTGAGCATTTACTGGCTGGATGCCCTTCCTGACGCCTATGCAAAGTTCACAGCAGATTTTTTTTCTTTGCACCCTAGGAGAGAGAAACATCTGCCACTATCTAGGATTGAACTCTCACTATCTAGGATTGAACTCTTGTATGTTTTTATCTGGCTGTTCACCACCCTGAGTCCTGTCGGGAGAAGGGCGGTATACAAGTTGAAATAATAAATAAGTAAATAAACAAATAAATAAATAAATAAATAATAAATAATAAATAAATAAATAAATAAATAAATAAACTTTCTGAGTAGAGGCAAGCATCTTCACCACTAGACCACCACGCCACTCTTACCTAAAAGCCCCAGCTAATAGGCTAATTTCAAACGTCATCAAGTATCCTATGGTAAATGAACATTACCTCTGCATATGAAAGTGATCATCACTGTTATTTGAACTACTTTGGAAGAATAACAACTACAGTAAACATCTGTTCTGTACTAATAATGGTTCTAATATCCAAATGGACATAGCAGTGCTAAAAAATGCAAGGAGTTATTAGGGTGGAAGAGACTTATAAAGAGGAAGAAAATGGAAACACTGGTAGGAAAAATCTGCCCCAACGGCCAAGGAGAGCTGTGTGTTCTCAGGAGTCAATAAATGCCGCCTGGATGGAAAGACAGGAAGAAGGGCACAAGGAACACAAATGAATTACGAAAAAGAGCTCTTCACACTGTATTTATTTAGATAATTGTTTTAGGGATAAATGAGCAGCTGCCTAATGTGTTCACCTTTTAAAAAAGGTTTTTCAATACTGAAAAACTACAATGTGTATAAGCTGGTGTAAGCCTGCAGTACCTTAGATGTCTTAAAAACAAATTTGTCTTGTGGGAGACTTCACCATTTTTTGCCCTCCAAACAGTTTAAAGATATTCATAGAGCACATACACTGTTTCTCCTCATTACTCAAAATAAGTCATACATTAGCCATGAATATCCAAGCTGTTCTCAGGGCCCATCATGGGCAGTCCCTACCTTCAACTCTAGCCAGCTGCTCATTACCCAGAGCCACCATCTTCTAAACATCAGAGATATCCATTAGCTTGTCTACTTGCAAAATTCTAAATGCCAAACTCTAGACCTGCTGCCTCCTAGAATGGGAGTAATTGTTCTGTCTCTGTTTATGTCTGAGCCTACTGTCTAGCTGACAAGCTATTATCTGTTACAGATTTATTAGGCAACTACAAGGATGTGAAAAAAGAAAGACAATGACCTGAAATGTTCTGGTAGCTGTATCAGACTGTCCTGTTATCTTAATGCTGTTTTGTACCAACTACAGATAGTCCCCAATTTACAGCCATTCATTTAGCGACTGTTCACAGTTACAACAGCACTGAAATAAATTATTTATGACATGTTCACACATTTAGGACTGCTGCAGTATCCCCATGATAATGTGATCAAAATTTGAGTGCTCAGCAACAGGAATGCATTTAGAATAGTTACAACATCCTGAGGTCATCTGATTGCCATTTGCAACCTATTTCCATTGACAAGCAAAGTCAATGGGGGAAACCCACTGCATGATTCACTTAACAACTGCAGTACTTTGCACATCAAGGGGGCAAAAAAGTTCATAAAATGAGGCATGAGTCATTTAACAACTGCCTTGCTTAGAATGGAGATTCAACTGGGGTTGTAAGCCAAGGACTACAGGTGTCTTCAGTTTCTGTTTTGCCACTGTCCTAAACTATATCAGAATTTGCACTTTCCTTGTATTACGTAGCAGTAGATTTTTGTTTAGCTTTGACAATACTTTTACCCTTTATATTTTCTATTAGTCTTACTATTGACCAGGAACCTGGATGAGGCTCTAGGGAACAATTTTTGCCAATTCTGAAACTTTCACTGAGAGCAATTCTACTTCTAAGTACAATCGATCATGCCTACTAAATCCCCAATGTCCTTATGCATTTTCTTATGTATTAAAACAATCTTTCTCCCCTGACCTCCTGTTGCTATTGAGAAGCACAGTCATGATTCTAGCTAATCTAGCATATACTGTATTTCTTAGAAAGGGTCTAAGGAGCTAAGAAGGTGCTGAATTCGGGACTTGATTTTTGTAGAATGTAGAACCCACAAGCGGGAGGGTAAAGGCTGATGCCTCTGCAGTGACCAAATCATCCCCACAGCTAGTATATAAGGATATTTTTGTTCATTGTTCATTGTTTGGCCTATCTAGAGCCTTAGTGAGAAACATGATCCAATCCAGATGCATCCTGTCTTAAGGTCTCCAACTAAAAGGCACTCTTTCCAATGTGTCCTACCTCCCTCTTTTAAAAATATGGCTTTCCCAGGCTTGGTACAATTTGACCCAAATTCTGCTCTCCCCCTCTAACCGGACTGCATGTTTCAGAAAATACTGCTGCTGCTTGGTATCTCCATCATGGCCTTGAGACCAAGAAAATAGAGAAAAATTTTGGAATCTGAAGTTATTGAAAAACAAGAACAAATTCTGAACGAACAATCAGAAAATCAGAAGCCTGGTCTCCTGTGAGAATTTTTAAACATCTGTGACCACCAGGAAGATGTCATGTTCTACTTCCTCCAAAAGGAGATAAATATACTTGTTTTGATTAGTGGTTTGGAATCTATTCGTTTTATCAGTGGCACCATCTGTGATCTGGAGAATCTCCTGCTGCATAGAAAAATTTTCAAATTCTGTGTAATGATTTCTTTAGTCCCTCTACCATACCTACTTATTAAACCTCGATCCCCTTTTTAGTTATTCTCTCTCTACTAATGTTTTCTAGAACAGGCTGCTGGTCTAATGCTGTGGGGTTAGTAGCTAATTTACCTTTTTCTGTAAATGTTTATGGCAATATGAATTTGCACGTGTAAAGATAAACATTAACATTGTTTTCCAAAGAAAAGACAGTTAAATTTTTCCCAGTGAGGGTTTTCTAGAAGCTTATAGAATTTTAGCATGTTGGAACTTTTAACATATTTAATCTGCCCTTAAATGTTCAATATTTATTTATTCATGACTGCATTTTTTTTTGTATTTTGACTGTTAAAAGATGCACTGATAATTTTCATACTTAAGGAGAACAACATGTAAAAATTAACCAATCCTTGGTTGTATAAACAGCAGCATAGAATCAAAATCATGTGAAGTATTAGTACCTCTTTATAAAGCCTTAGTAAGACTTTAGTTCTTTTATTAAACTGAATTATTATTAAATTATTATTAAATTCAAATATGAACTGCCAAGGCAAACTATAATGGAATATGTGAAAATATGGTATTAAAGAACATAGCAGAGGCAACCAAATTTTCACTAAAGACTTTTCTTTTATCAAAAAAAAGTAGCAGTAAAATAAATTAGAGGCGAACAACTTTCTCTTAAAAAAAACCCTTCATAAACCATGGATCAGCAACATGGCACCTGTAAATCAAGGGAAACGTGTTGCTTCCCATGTGCCAAGTTCACAGACATGATTAAGAGGCTTTATCAACTGGTCGAATCCAATGATTATTATTTCTTTCTCATCTTTCACATTGGCATGAGTGGCACAACAAAAAAGGAGTGTGTGTGTGTGTTTGTGTGTGTGTAGATATATATGTGTATATGTGTATATGGTATATGTGTATATCAGGGTGAAATCCAGCAGATTCTGAAAGGTTCTGGAGAACCAGTAGCGGAAATTTTGAGCAGTTCGGAGAACCAGCAGCGGAAATTTTGAGTAGTTCAGAGAA
>JANHZT010001616.1:264588-279582 GCA_032468215.1 Stegonotus admiraltiensis | reverse complement strand
CATTTAAAAGAAAAAAAAGGCTCTGATGATCGTGCGGCTCATCTGGGCATGGGAGGCGGGGGCAGGGATTTTTGCTACCAGTTCTCCAAACTGCCCACCACCATCGCTACCTACTCGTCCAAGCCGGTCCAAACCGGGAGCATTTCACCCCTAATTCCGGATCAGTTTGAGAGTTGAGAGTAGGGAGAACAATGTTGTGAAGGTACTGCTCCCTCCTTCAAGACCAGTTCCAATCAGTTTTGGGGGGCTCTGTTTGGGGAGGTCTTAAGGCTCAAATTTCTCTTCATAGTTGCTATGTAAGATTATACTTAGTTATGTACTTCTATTCCAGGATCTCCAAGTAATGCTACTGAGGTTGCCTCCCATCCCCCTGGAAAGTCTAACTATTTGGATGTAAAATAAATAATAAAAAATAAACATACTGCAAGACTGAAAGGTTGTTGGTGTTAGGGAGGCCCTGAATGGATACTTTTGATCATTAATTCTGGATAAGGTGGCATTTCCCCAGACTGACTTGGTATCTTCCTTTATTCATGGCTCCTGCTTCAGGAGCAATTGATATTTGTGACCAGGAGTAGCTTTCCACAAATCTACCTTGTGAATCAGATACACCCAGACAATGTTTTAAATACAAAGCACATATTTTGATTAACCCATCCAAACTGTCTGCCAAAAAAAAAAGAAGAAGAAATAATGCATTTCATTTTGTCTTTATTATCCATATTTCTTCCTCATTGTTATCTATTTTATGCAAACTCCAACTTCCTCCTGTCTGCCTCTTCTACACATTTGTATTTCCCCTACCACACTGTTCTCTGTGTATCAGAGCCAAAGTTGGATTATTTTTTCCCAGCAGGTCACCAAGGGGAATTTACCTTATTTCCTTATAGTTGCAGTAAAATGGATTTAAGAGAGGATTTTGTAGTGTAGGCTTAAGGTTAAGGTCAATCATGATGCAAAGTGTACTGTACTTGTAAGCTTATTTAACAACTGAAGGGAATTCATGCACTTTAGATTACTATCATTTCCTGAATCTAGGGCATTGAAATGAAGGATATATCAAGTTGGTAGTTCTGGGGGTGGGGGGGTGTCCACAATCAAATCAAACAATAAGAATGTATTATACATAATAGCATCCCACTATTTCATTATCAATAAACACATGTATGGAATTACAGTATATTGTTTACTAGGAATTAACATGATACTTTATAATGTATTACTTTGTTCCAATGTTGCCAAAAATATTCAGATAAGGAAGTAAAACGTAGCATTCATGTGACAATATTACTTAAAATAGTTTTTTCTAGCTTGTTGGCCTTCTGAGAGTTGGACTTCAACCCCCAGAATTCCCAACCAAGGCAGAGTAATTCACTATGCTGAAATCACAGCTCAGATCTAGATGAAAATAATTCTTTACATTTTAGAAGGCATGCATAAGCAGATTTTTTTATTTAATTATACCTACATATATTCACACAATACAATACAATTGCATTCTATTTCAGCAAAGCAAATAAAAATTGTCTTTTCTCAGCATATTTAGGTAGCAAGTTCAAAGATGGTATTTGGTTCTGATTTAGTAACAAAATTGCCGTTGTTGCATTTTTCTTTTGTTAGTATCTTAAAACATATACATATACACCGTAATCAAAATGTATTCTATGGCATAAATAGTATATAGGAACACTCATAGCTTGTGATGTTATGCCATGTTACATATTAATACAATTAATATTTAGTTTCTCTCTAAAGCTCCAAGGAGTAATGAAATAATATGTATTTACAAAGGATTATCAGCATGTCTATGGAAACTTGAATAGTAAGTCAGAATAGAAATCTGTCTTTCCCAATGGTTTAGGAAATTAATGCAGTGTATACAGACTACAAACAAGGCAGTCCATCCATTAATAAACAGAAAGAACAAATTGTTGCTGGGCTAGTGTTATTTTCTATTCAGCTGCAGTCTGACTAACACTGATGCCTCCATTGGGTGCCAATGACAAATGTTCATTTGAAATATTTCTTCTGCTTTTTACTGCCCTTCATACAGCTGTCAAGGGGATAGCTGAATTGAAAAAAATGTCATCTCCTCCAAACTCTAAAATGAAACTGAGTTGTCTCAGAAAGCCTATCTAATGGCAGCTTATCCAGAAGCTTGAATTATTAAGGTATATTCTAGTGTGGTGCAGCAGCCTGTTTTTTTCTGGAGATTAGATGTTTCTCTTTTGAGAGGTACAGGAGGAACAAAGGGGTCATATATCGAGCATGAGAAAACTGAACAGTGCAGCAGAACAATCCTATTTGCATGAAGACAAAGCATTGGAAACCCTTGTTTCAGGCAAGATGGGACTGTACTAATAGACAAGGGCTAAGACTTATGACAATGCTTGGCAGAATATTCTACTTTCATGATAGTTCTGCTGATTACCAATTCTGCACATTTATAATGATATTGGTAATGACAGAAACAGAAAATTAAATTGTGAAGCAACAACTAGTCATTAAAGAATGCCATAGTTAGGTCCCTTTCCATTAAGACTTCTATAATGTTTAATACACTATATTATTTTCAGTGGATTTAATTCTAGCAGTACAAGTACAGCAAATAGATACATTTATAATTTAGTTTCTCTAGTCAAACACACATACACAAACAAATAGCCTTTAGATAAGAAGAATAGCAAGGACTCAGCAAATTCTTTTCAATGGTCTGATTTATCCCCTAATGCTAATCTGTGGTTTGTTTGCTATTTGTGTGTTTTACCATTAGAGTTTAATGCTATCTATGAATCGGGTCTCTATGTCTTGTTTAAAGAGCCATGTTACAATAATCTTGGTTTAGTGTATCAAATGTATTGAACTCAGCCATGGATTTAAGTACCATTAACAAGATGATGTTAATATAATGTAACTAAAGGTCACAAATGATTCAGTTACTGAACTGCTGTTGCTATTAGTTTGAAAATATGAAAATAATCAAGTGGAATATATGTCCCTATAATTAAACTGCATTTTTCTTTGCCTGGCCTTTGCCTGGCCATCTGAGATAACAATGGTTTTCTTCTCCTTAATATCTTTTCAGGTACTTGAGGAGGGCTATCATATCCCCCTCAGTTTTCCCTTATTAAGGCTTAATATTCCCACTAGGCTTGTGGCTGCACAAAAGTCTCTTCCAACTCTTGGGACTTTTGGAAGAGGCTCAGAAGAGATCTTCTGAAGGGATACAGATGCTTCACTTTTAAATATGAGGGGACCATGATGTTTTGTGAAGCAGTTTCTAGTGACTCCTTGGCATAACCTTTCATGAATGTAAAAGCTTTTTCAATCTCTTTTTAACAGGAGTTGAAACCAGGAGGAGTCTAATAGCACCTTTTCTGACTAATAAATTTTATTAAACGGCATAAGCATCTAATGAAGTGAGCTACAGTTCACAGAAGCATATGCCTTTGAATAACATTCGTTAGTAAGAAAAGGCACTACTAACTTCCTCCTGATTTTTTGCCACCCCAGTTTAATATGACTTTTGTCCTAGAATTTTGTAGGACTTAATATCCAATCACTCTTGTTGCACTTTTCTGAATCTGTTATAATTTGTCCGTGTCCTCCTTAAGTGATGCCCAGAACTGGATTCAATATTCAACACAACAGTTTGAACAATACAGGTTAAAGAGGTTCTATTATTTACCACAATGTAATAAAATTGTTGGGGGTTTTTTTCTTATAAGAATATTGTTTCTGATTATCAATTATTTGGCCTTCTATGGACTATTCCACAAATTTCCCAAAAGACACTATGCTGTCCAGAATGTGGTAGAGACGTGGTGGCGCAGTGGCTAGAATACCGTACTGTGGGCTAATTCTGCTGACTGCCAGCAGTTTGATTCTCACCGGCTCAAGGTTGACTCAGCATTCCATTCTTCCAAGGTCACTAAATGAGGACCCAGATTGTTGGGGGCAATATTCTAACTCTGTAAAAAAAACTCTCAGAGAGGTCTATAAAGCACTATGAAGCAGTATATAAGTCTAAGTGCTATTGCTGTTGCTATTGCTAATTATGTCATCTATTACTAGGTACTTGTATGATATTCCCAAATGTTAGTCACTATTTAAACCATATATAATTCATTTAATCTAAACTGGCAAATACTGAATTTGCCAGATTTCAAACTTTTCTCAAACCAGATCTTTGTTGAGCTTCTGTCAGGGCCTTATCAGAGACAGATTCTCAAGAAAAAAGGCTGTCTGAGATGATCCCCTGAGTCCTCCATGCTAATTCAGCTAAGACAGCCAAAGTCAGTCTCCTGTTTGAATCACTAATGCAACTCTCTAGCTCAAATTAACGAATGGTAACACTGAATAATCAGAACTAAAACCCTCACTTGCAAGAGAGAGAACCTTGGGAAATAATGACTAACCTAGAATGTCTGGGCAACTTTGCAGTGAACGCAGGCTTAATGGGCATTAGCTGAGGTAAGAGTAGAATAATGACAATCTCTAAGTTAAAGCCCTCTGTGTATCTCGCTGTTGAAAGCAACATCTACTATGTACTGTATGAAGCTTGTTACCAGTAACTACTTGTAGCTTGAAGTCAGATTATTAAATAAATTCTTCTTTGTCTGGACTATGACAATTTTCTTGTGTTTTGCCCTTTGGAACTTCAGCTAGAGTTTAGACTGTTTCAGCTTTAGATTTTTGGACAAATTATTCTTATCTGCCTGTACAGTATTGCATGTCTCACTGACAGGGAATAGCCCTTCTGGGAATTAGACCTTTCACTGTGTAAATACTCTTTTGTTGCAAAACTTGGAACAGGGCATCTATCACTGTATGGCGAATACAGTGAATCAGTAGTTATCATCTTGACTAGATGGTTTCAGCTATGAATGTGTAAAACGGCTTAAGTTTGTTGTATATAGGAAAAGGTGGTCCTTTTATGCCACATAAAGGAATACCTAGTTTTCTTTATAATGTTTCTGTACACTATATCTGGACAAATGTTCCAGAGAAGAAAGCATTAGTGCACCACTTCCTTGCCAAAACTATTGGCAAAGTCTGTGAGATGTTTATATCTTGTCTATATTTTATAAGGTGTGTAGAAGATTGTGATTTCAATGTGACTTGCTATTTTTAACTACTTAATTCTATTTATATTTATTTTAACAAGATAAATTTGGGGCATGGATCAAATCCATCAATAATATACTCCAGATTTTTTTAAAAAACAGTAATTTGTATGCAGAACATATAATAAATACAGCTTAGAAACTTCTTCCTTGAAGCAGATCTGGTTAACACCTACCATGTGAAAATTCCTCACTTCAAGATTCTTATCACTTGAAAAGAAATCAATTACAAGGAAACATGAAAATTTATATAGAGAAATATAGGAACATGGTGGCTCATGTGGTTGGGACACTGGGCTGACAATCAGCAGACTCGTGTTCAAGACCTGGTTGCTGCCGCAGGATGGGGTGAACTCCCATCATATGCTCCAGTTCCTGCCAACCCAGCAGTTTGAAACTGGGTGACTACAAGTAGATAGACGGGTACCACTTCAGTGGGCTACTTAACAGGGACAAGAAAGGAGCCCCATCCCCACTGGGCAATGGTAATGTCACTATTCAATCCATTCAATCCAGAAGCACTTTGGTGCTCTCAACACAAATGTAGTAGTAGTAATATAGAATATAGAAACATATATTTATAGCCAACTTTCAGGTTTATGGTTAAGTATGTGAATATGTACACTGAAATACACAGTTTTATGTACAACTAGGTATACAAAACTATTATTGAAAATTTTAAATCCCTTCCTCCTTTAAAAATTAAAAGATGCTAATGAATCCACATTTTCAAGCCAATGTGACTTGCTCAGGTTCATAATCTGAGCAATTTGTTGGGAAGTGGAATAGATTTTAGAATCTCCCAAGTCCGAACATTATTAGTTGCTGGGCTTGTTTGCTTTTTCACCCCTTTCTATTCTACATATTACACTTTCCTTGAACTCTGAAGACTAACCTGCTCAATATGTCTTTTGTTAATCTACCAATCTTGTTTCCCAGCACTGCTGCCCTGGAAAAAGTCTCTGGCTCCTAAGAGCAGCATCATTAAGAGAGGGTGGCATAATCATAGTTATTATAAAGCACTTAGCAATGTTCATTTGGTCTTTCAATAGCCAAACATGCAAGAGCCTGTCATTTTACATGCAGATACTTTGTTCACAGGAGACAACTTAAGTTTAGGCTTATTGTTAAGAAAGAGGTCTGAACAGAGAAAAAATGAAGGGAAAAAATACAAAATATTTCTCTTTTATTAGCATTACTATTTTTTCATGTATATGGTATATTTGTGTCACATAAGATAGCAATTAACAACAGTTTAGAGAAACAAGGTCCTACCCAATATCCTCTAATTTGGTAAATACCTTAAATTCTAGCATTCATCACAAACTCATATTTGTCAAAAAAAAATTATTTATGAAGTGAAAGAATGGATGAACATAATTTGTTCCCATTAGGAATTTGAGCAAATAGGACACCTAGATTAATTTGGTTAGATAATCACTAACTATATCTGAAGTTACAGATTGCAATAGATGTAATAGCTGTACATCTTCAGGATACCAGTAATAGGTTGCTCCCATGTTTTCCTATAAGCATTATTTTTTAAGTGAGTTCTCCTAGGATAATTTTCAAAATTTGAAAATAAGTATTCAGAATAAGAGATTGAATCAAAGCCAAGGGGTATTTCCAACCCTCTCTTTAAGTCTTTCAATAAGATACCATAATCAAGGCTATCTAAAGCTACCCAAAGACCCTGGACTAACAGGGCCAGACTTCCCCATCTCTCTCCTGGATCATCCATCAGAGTGACCAATAACATCTCAGTGCCAAATTTGGATTTAAAAAGCCCAGACTAGAAAGGATTGAGATAAACTATTTCATCTAAGAGCTCCTATAAAAGTGTCATGGCTGTCTCCAACAACTAATTGAGAGTTATTAAAACCATTCAAGTCTAAAAATAGTTTTTTGATTTATAGCCTCAGCAGCATCTTCTTTAAGAAATAGAGAACGGAGATGTTATTCGCCAAACAGAATATTTGAAGGTCCTTCAAAGCCAAGGAAAAACTAACAGGCAAGTAATGGTTCAGAACAGATCCAATAACATTATCCACTTCTTCAGGAGAGAAACAACAATATTAATGTTATTTTATGGTGGATTGTTATAGTATTGAAATGAAATCTGACAGGAATTTGTATAGTTTTATCCATGAACTGCTCAAAATTCATAAATTAAATTTGTTTGAAGGACCGTACCAACTGTTCAAGGGATCATTGGCGAATGGGTTGCCCTCTGTAGCTGTAATATTTCTTCTATTCCCTGACTGCTGCAGTTACAAGCATAAGGAGCCTTGGTGGAACAATGACTCAGACTCCTCCCCCTCTAAACTGGTGATTCAGACTCCTCCCTCCTCCAACTTTTTCTATTCTAGCCAACTGCAATTAGCTGCAATCAAGGGCTAGGAAAGCGAGACTGAGAAAGGAATAAGCAGCTGTCTTGAATCTCTTCTGTTCACATTCTTTCAAGGCAATCAATAGTAAGATTATCAGGTACAGAACACTTGTGACTTGGGGCAAAATGTGAAAACACAAAACTAAATTGTGCAGTGATATAAAAATATAAAATATAACTTGACAACAAGCAAACCTAGAGTTCATAATAGAAGGATGTCACGGAAAATGAAAGTGATATCCAAATTAAAATCTATATTTTGTCAATATGGATTCTAAGTTAGGACTACCAGATTTATGTTTTAATGTGACCTGCTACCCAAATTTGATAGCTCTAATTAATTTTGCTGCATATTAATTCAGGGCTTTAACAGGTGAAAGACATCTATCTGACCTCATTGGCCTTGAAAATGCTAAACAGGTCAGATCAGATTAGTATTTAGATGTGAGACCTCCAGGATATTAAACTTAGAAGTAAAAATAAAATTTCAAAAGGAGATAAAGATAAGCTGATCTTTCTTCACTAAATAGTATTTTGGATACTAGACTACCAATTCACTTTCATTCTCTTTAAACACAGAAGGCAGATGATCCAGGACCACAAACCCGTAATGTAAGTATTACCTGAAGAAAAATATACAGCTTTAAAAATATATACGCTATATACTTATACATATTGATTGAGATTGCTTAAGTGCCATCAAGTCGATGTAGACTCTTATCCACAAGACGGGTCAATTTTCTCCAGGAAAACTTTTAGGTTTTACAAAGAATGGTGCACCAATCTCTACTATACTTGAGTCCATTTTGTTGCTGATTGTCTTTCCTTCCATCTCTTCCAACATCAGAGCCTTCTCCAGATATCTAGGTCTTCATAAAATGTGTTCAAAGTAGGATAATTTCAGCATGACAATTTGTCCATCAAGTGAGAACTCGGGGTTGATTTGTATGATGCAGAGGTAGGATTTGAGAGAACATATGCTGCCCATGGAATGGTCAGATAAGAGGGAGCACAGCCCACAGTAGCATAATGGTTACAGCAAGAGGCTCAGGTAGGAACCCTCCCTAAGTTATTGGACAATAAAGATGACAGCAGGAGAACTGTACTTTCAGACTTGAAAGATTATGTTAATGTAGCTTCGTAATAAATTATATGGCCATATTTCCTGTCTGGTTTGCCTAGTGAGATGATCCAATTGTTTTCTTGATTATTCTCAGGAGTCTTCAACAAGACTTCTTCAAAAATATCAATATCTGTCCTACTACTTCAAAATCTGACTTTCACTTCTACTGTATAGAGTGACATAAGAAAATTTACACACACACAAACACACACATATTTATAGTCTGCCTGAAGAATATTTAATCCTATATTGAACCAAGTTTAGATAGGATTTTTTCCAGAGAAATTTGCTGCTTGGAAAGTGGGTGGGAACTGACCATATAATGGAATTCCTATTATGGTTTTAACCCATGCATCCCATATAATACAAGCCAACTTGGTATAGTAGTTAAATGTTGGACTAGAACTAGGGAGGCTAGGTTCAGATCCATCTTACGAGCCATGGTGGTGCAATGGTTAAAATGCATTACTGAAGGCTATTTCTGATGACTGCCGGCTACCAGCAATTTGGCAGTTCGATTCTCACTGGCTCAAGGTTGATTCAGCCTTCCATCCTTCCGACATCGGTAAAATGAGGACCCAGATTGTTGGGGGCAATATGCTGACTCTGTAAACCAGGCTGTAAAGCATTATGGAGCAATATTTAAATTTAAGTGCTATCGCTATCTTCAGCAATGGCATTTCACTGCAAGATTTCAACAGCCAATCTTGCTTAGCACAACCTATCACATAGGATTGTTAGAGAAACATTTTGTAGGAAACTGTGCAATCTACAGTGCCTTGATTTCCTGGAGGAAAGATGCAATATAAAGCTAACAAATTATAATGTACAGTATTTTGAAAGAAGTCAGTGACTCATCTGAAGATTCATTTTTGCCAGTTAAGAATGGAAAGCCCATTTTTACAACCCCACTATATCATCAATCATTATACCACAACTGTTACTGGCTATAACGTACATGATCCTACATACTATCTGCAGCAAATGGGGGGAAGGGGAAAAGGAGTTGGGAAAACAAGCATTAAACAAAGGAGCATTCATTCCTAAAGTGATCTTGACAATTCCACTGCTATCCTATCACTATCTTGCAAATCATTTGTAAATCTGCAGCAGGCACAAACACCATAATGGATTTCATTCACAGCTCCAGAATCCTAGATCTGGAAAGCAATACTTAACCACATAAGCTGTCAAACTCCCCAGCTCAAACTGAGCACAAGCTATTGAGACACTCAAAATATTGTGGCTAAATAAGAATCTTACTTTAACCACAGATTGTACTCTGCATTAACAACACAATGCAATCCCCTCTTACATCTATTTCCATTTAAAGCTGGTGTTTCTTTTTCCAATGACTGAACAAATGCCTTGTTTTGTATTTTTCAGATTTGGAGCTAAATTTGGAACTATTGAGCTATTTGTTCCTAAAGTAATTGACTGTTGACATTACCAGCATTCCAGGCCCTAGAAAACTTTTCAGTGGTACTCTTACAGAAGTCAAACCTGTGACCTAGATACAGTTCCAGACAAACATCTTTTTCTCCTCTGCCCAAGCCCTATCCACTGAACCACTCCAGGATCCCAGTCATATGGCTGAATATTGAAGGGATCCTATAGAAATTACTGTACTTTTCTAAGTATAAGACACACTTTTTCCCCCTAAGAGAGGGTGAAAATTTGGGTGCATCTTATACACCGAATGTAGCCCCACCTACCCACCGGCCCCCACCCTTTGGTCATTTTTGGCCTCCACGTGTTGCCTCCGCACACTGTTTTAGGCCATTCCAGGCTGCAGGGATCGCCATAGCGTATCGCTGCCTCTGTGCCTTGAGGTTTTAGCCTCTGTGCGTCACATTTTTGGCCTCCACACATTCCGTTTTTGGCCTCCGAATGCTCCAGTTTAGACCCGTTCCAGGCTGAAGGGATTGCCATAGCACATAGCCACCAATTGCCGCCTCCGTACATCACATTTTCAGCCTCTGTGCGTTGCATTTTCGGTCTCTGCACACCCCGTTTTTGGCCTCCGCATGTTGCATTTTCAGGCGGTGGGGATCGGTGGCAGCTGTCCTCACCTGGAACCACTCAAAAATGCAACGTGCAGAGGCCAAAAATGGGGTGTGTGGAGGCTGAAAACACGACACATGGACGCAGCAATTAGTGGCAATGTGCTGTGGTGATTTCTATAGCCTGGAATAGGTCTAAAACGGAGCAATTGGAGGCCAAAAATGCAAGGCACAGACGCAGCAATGGTCTGTGACAATCCCTACAGCCTGGAACAGCTGATTGGGGGTATTCTGGGAAGCCGATCCACCCAGGCTGTTTGCTATTTGCTGCAAGGACGCTAGCCAGATGAATACCAATGGATGCTGGTAGGCAGAGGCAGAATTTTTTTTTCTTGTATTCCTCCCCAAACACTAATGTGTGTCTTATACTCTGAAAAATAGGTATGCTATAGAAATTATACTAGGAGAGAAAGACTTGTATGTAAGAAATCCTGAGTATCCCCTGGCTACTGATTGTCAGCAAAAAGAGCTGTAAAGAATGCACCCACCAAATAAGACTCAGAAACATTAGCCTCTCTCAAGTAAATGTGTCATATTTACTGTGTGATGTTTTGCATTCCAGCCTGGATCTCTCCATTGTATTCAAATGACATTACAGATTTCTTTTTCAGCATTAAGATTACATTGGGAGAAGAAGAGGGGCTAGCTCTTTAAGAAGCCACTCAGTGTCATCTCAAATTACAAGATGTGTGGCAAGTAAATTTAATAATCATAATTTTAAAAAGCACCAAGTATGGACTGAACCATAACAACTTTTTCAGTTTGCAATGACAATAGTCTATAGTCGTAAGAGTTTCTGTAGCAGCAGGTACTAATGAGATACTATTGTTATGGTAATGTTTTGGACCACTGTTCCCGCAAAGAAAATCAACCTTGCTATGGGGAAAGATTGGAGCTGGGTATATATATCTTAAAATAAATGCAAGAGTTATGTGGAAAAGAAAACAACTAATCAGTTTGGTTATCTGAGAACAGTCCCTAAATGTCTATTTATTCTGCAAATTTATTCAGACCTCTGGGTTTAATATATTATATGGTGGTACAGACTGATACTCTCTGAAGATAAATGATTAAAGCTTTTTTTTTTGGCAATCTTCAATTATCTTAGCAAATTACCCATGCATATTGAGAAGCACCAGGGAATATTTATACTTCTGATTTTAGCACCAACACTTTCTTTGAACTGAAAAAAAGCCCGTACATTTTAAGCAGCAAAAAATACTTGTTAAGATAATATTCTGGGGTTTTCCCTTCTTTCAACAGCTTTTTAATGTGGTTATTCAGGGTGGTTTTTATGACATCATCTACCCTTTCTATTTAGAATAATGATTTCTACTGCCCGCCAAGAGGTTTGAAATTACCTGTGAAATACATTTCCCTAGGCAGAGGCTGAAGAAGCATGTAAATTACCCAATGTAATGGCCTCTGCATTCTCTCTTTTTCAGTCACACATACTCCCACAAGTCACATACCTTCCAAAAAGTTCATAGGAACTATGCTATGAGAATCCTGAGCATTTGATGAGTGATAACAATGTTGCTGAATTTTCCCAGGACGATCCTAATTCTCATACATAATCACAACCTCTTAAAAAGATAAAGGTAAAACAATACATTAACGTGCAAAAAGAGATTACATACTTTAAAAACTATTCTCCTTGGAGAGGTAAGAAATCCAGGCACAATTTTCATAAGAAGCATGAAGTCAAATATTCAATGATTGATGCTTTGGTTTACCTAGTTAATTTATAAAATCTGAATATTTATTCAATTTATAAGTTTGCCTAGCTCCATCCCAACTCTAGTTGACGTGCAGCATGGAAATAGTACAGAACAACAACAACAAATACAAGCAAATTGCAGTTTTTAGTTTAATAAATCACCCAGAATCACTTGTGTATAAGATGGGCAGCCATATAACTTTTATTAAATAAATAATAAATATCTGGAGAAAAATAACACAATCTCTCATCACCAAAGGGGATTGGCACCTGCTCCAGCTCAAGGCTTAGGGAAAAGCCAGGTTTTAAGAGGTTGTTTAAACAAGATTAAGGAAAAAGTTGCAAAATTATCTGTGATGTTACAAAGGATAGATGCAAAATAGAGGTTTGGGTGGTATATGCTTGGAATTTTTTATTTTGATTATCATATCTATATAATGCTTGGAACAGACATTATAGCCACCAGACCTACTGTATGTTCTTGTTCATAAATGTGGTTGTGGAGATAATAACCTTGAGGAATGTATATAACAGTCATCAGACTAGCCCATAAAGACAGAATGGCAGTAAATAAACTCAATATTGTTTTGTCTATTATATTTGATATAATAAGTAGGGGGAAAGAAATTCTGCCAGACTTCCAAAATTCTGTTATTATATATTGTAACAAAAGATTCTTGAGGTGTCTGTTTCCTGACCTATCTTCTCATGGGCCACATTTCAGATTCACAATCTAAGTCCAATTTTGGTAACATTCCTTCACCTGAACCTATGGATTGTCAGCCTCAAGCCAAGATTCATCTGAGGAGGCTAATCAACCAAGGGAAAATCCTGATCAGCTGAAGTAGTTAGATGATAAGGAACAGCCCCCAAGCCCCAGATCTCAATGCATGCAGTAGCAAGCACAGCAACATTATTCAATGAGACTCCTCAATAAGCAAAGAGTGAGGCCTGAGTACTCAAAGCCAGCTGCCTACAGAGGGAGAGTTATGTATCTGTTTTGCCTTCAGCCTTTGGTGGAATTCCATCCCATTCCTAGGTTTTCTTGCACTTGAATCTTTGGTTGTTGGATATGCTAACTACCCGACTATGTTCTTTGACTCCTGGAATTAATTTGGCCATTCTATAGCTGCTTGAACTTCAAACAGATTTATTCAGGCAAGCATTGTTTAAAAGATTTTGATTTACAATCTTGTCCACGGTTAACTGCTACATTGCAGTAAATAGTTCAACCCCTTAGCAATTGTGTCTATGTGTGTGTCTCCAATCTCAGGCAGAGCATGGCTTACCTTGTAGGTCTGACAACAATCCTGAAAGCCTCACCATTGTCAATTTGGAGAGGCATCAAACCTTGTCATTGATCATGGAAATGGTATCAGATCCACAAGCCACTTCAATGCCTGTTGAACAACATGCTGAACATTGTTACAGAATCAACAGCAAGTGGATATACAAATACAAAACCTGTACAATGCCATGGGAAAACTAACATGGGTCTCATGGGCCTCAGCCAGGAGCAGGACAGGAAGTTGCAACCCAACGATTTCTTCTTTGCTCTCATGGGACACTGCCAGAGACGTCTGGTGGACCTCTGGATCAATTTCTGACTTTGACACAATGCAAGATTCAGTCTGAATTGTTTATGGCAGGTTGGCTCGAATTCCTAGAAGATGCAACAAAGTTACTTTTGTTCTGAGTCCACTGAAAAAAGGAGCAAATAAATGAGCTGTGTTCCTCATTGAGTGCAATAATCTGTCATTAGTCCTCAGATAGTCCTCAGTTAACATCCATTCATTCCGAAATCATTCATAGTTATAATGGCACTGAATGGGGAAACTTATGACTGATCCTCAAAGTTGCAGCCATCGCAGCATCCCACATGATTGCAATTTGGGCACTTTGTAACTGACTCACAATAATGACAGTTGCAGTGTCCCATGGTCACATAAATACCATTTGTGACATTCTTTGCCTGCTCCCAATAAGCAAAGTCAATGGAGAAACCAGCAAAAACTTGCAAATGGCAATCATGTAACATTGTGCTTAACAACTGCAAGGGATTTGCAAATGGAACTGCCATCATAAGTCAGCTCAGTCACTTGAAGTCACATTTTATGACTGCATCATTTAGCAATGGAGTACCCATTGCAATTACTATCATTAAACGAGGATTACCTGCACTAGAACTTCATGCAACAATTTAGAGTTACATTTGAAGATCTGGCTAAAAAAGCAACTTTAGATTTATAATCTGAAACAAAGCAATGCAGATTCTGGATTATTTGGCTCTGCCTGACCAGTTTTGAGAAAGACTTGCTGATAAACTAAGAGACGAGTTAGTGAGAAAAGGCACCCACCCTCCCCAAAAGTTGAAAAAGCTGCTCCAATATTGTCTGTTAATCAACGGATGTTTGGAAGAATTGAGTCATAAAGTTATATTAAGGGGAGATTTCACAGACTCTGTTCACATCTACCCCATCTCCCGATGTGCTGGAGAATGGACGTTGGTCTTACCTGATACGTCCTTTCTCTGTTGAGAGGAAACGGCAGTCAGGATGGGGAGACGCTCCTGT
>JANHZT010001616.1:243319-256399 GCA_032468215.1 Stegonotus admiraltiensis | reverse complement strand
GTACTCTGTCATGCTTCTTGGTTGTGGGAATCAGCAAAGCCAGACACTCCACTGCACATTTCAGAGAATCATCCCCAGTTCACTTGGTTCTAAATATATATTCCATAGGATTTAACATTCATCTTGTCTGATACTATCCATTCCTTCCTTTCTGAACCAAGTTAATAGACTTGATTGTTGGACCTGTTGTCTTGAGGAACTTCATCTCTTGTAAAACATTTTAACTAGTTTCTGTTCTGTGGAACAGCCTAATGACAATGAATTCAATCTAGTTCCTTCTGACAACACCAGCTGCCCATTCTAAATACCCAACAATAATCTTGGGCTAGCTGACCTTAAGGCTAGTGGGCCATAAAGGGGAAGAACCAGCAATGCAAGTGCATCATGCTTATGAGTTGCTGTCTGTAAGTGTAATGGTTATTTGTTTTATAGTTTTATAGTTATGTATTATAGTTACAACCACATGGCCCTAGCAAAATCAACTCACAGCAATTTATAATACCAGTCAGGAAATGGCAACAATATAATGATAACAATAACAAAATCTATTAAAACACCAACTCAAGAGTTTTTAATCTGCAGTATATGTTAAATTAAAGCAGCAGTAATTAATTTAACATATACTGTATACCATGGGTGTCAAACTCGCTGCGTCACATTGCCATCATGTGACATATCGTGATGTTTTCCCCCTTCACAGAACTGGGGTGGGCGTGGCCTGTGCATGACCATCCGGCCCATGGGCCACCAGTTTGACACCCCTGCTGTATACCTTCACACAAAAGTAACCAATGTAAGAGTAATAAAAAGAGATTCCTCTAAAACCAAATTTTTAACATCTTCTTAGAACACACCAGGGAGAAAGTAGCTCAAACATGATTATTGTATGCTGCCCAGAGTCACTTCTAGTGAGATAGGAGGCTATATAAATTTGATAAATAAAAAACAAAGTGTAGGAGATGATCCGACATTAAGTTCTAGGGAGGGAGAATTTCATAAAGTTGATCCTATCTCAGAGAAGAACCTAGATCAGAGGTCCACAACCCCTGGTACATGGACTGGCATCGGGCCGTGGCATGCCAGAAACTGGGCCACACAAACAAACAAAGCTCAATCAGTGGGATGCAGGCAGCATGCAAAATCACGCTCTCTCTAGTCTGCAGAAAAACCTCTGTCCACAGAACTGGTCCCTGGTACACAAAAGGTTGGGGGCCACTGACCTAAACCATCTCAGTTCCAGCCTGGCTTCACTGTTGGTTGGCACTTGCAATAGACTTTTCAAAGATGACTGGAGCACCTAGTTTGTAAGATATGGAGGAAACCATTCCTTCGGGTATCTATTGAGGAACTGAGGTGAACAGCCAGTTTACACCAGTAAGCAACCCATGGGTAACATATAGTTCCATTTCTTTCTTTGTTGCTTAGGAAAGCTGAAATACTATTTTCCTCCAATTTTCACTGAGAAACAAAAGACAGTAGAGTAACAATATAATGCAACCCAACCCCAGCACCCCAATTCAAAAACAAAGATGAAGTTTACTCTTCTCTACTCCAACCTACCTCGATCCCGATATCATCTGACTTTAGCTTATGGCATAATGGTACACTTTTACAAAATCTTAAAACATATTTTATGACATGTTTTACCTGCCCTCTCAGCTCACTCCCCCGTCTTCTTCTCCTTCCCTTCTTTTCATATTTTCTTCAGAGAAGTCAGAATTTAAGAATCATTTTTACTTCTCCATTCCATATTCTAGTTTTATGAGACTGGATTTGGCTCTGGAGCTCTTCGTGACAGCTTAGCTAACTAATCTGTCATCCTGTCAACTTCTTTGACCTAAAGACCTAGCCAATGTTGAAATATATCCAATGTTGAAACATATAATGTAGCTTTATATACATTATATACAGTATATACACTCACACATTATTTCTGGTATTTCTGTAAAAGTTTACCTAGAGAGCTAGAGTAATCATCCAAATGAAATCATGAAAAACCTGCATACCAAAAGACAGCTTGACTACTTTTTTAGTAACCATGACCAACAACCATGATCACAGTAAATATATCTGTTCTAATTTTTTTTCTCCTAAACTTGCTCTAGCAAAGCAACCCAATGTTCCTATTTGATGATGCTCCAACCAGACGTTCTGGAGAATCCAGTGTCCTAACAGGAAGGAAATGAGAGTAAGGAGACATGCACATGTTTGATCATTTCCTTGGATGTGCTTCTCTTGTCTATTTCTGTCCTCTGCTAGTGATAATCTATATGAGTTTGGGGGAACTACAAAGGGCCAGGGGAATTGCCACCATGCCTTTTTTTCAGCCTCCTCAATGCTAGAGTTTCCTGTGATATGAAAAGCTAGCCTTGGATTCCAGCAGTAATTTCAAAACAAGGATTCTGACAATTCAGTTTAAAGCCTCTCACTCATCTCAGTGGAATAATTTTCATGCATCCTATGAATTGCAATGATCTATTTAGCCTAAGAGAAATCCTGAAGAACCTCATCTGTAAATAGTTTCTCAATTTATCACAATTTTCCTTGTTTCATATTGGCTGACTTTTAATTCTTCACTCCTATTCTTCTCCATCTCTGTTATTTTTAAAAAATAGACAGTTGATGGATTGCTAGCAGACCAGTGCATTAATCTAATAACTTTTCTCTAAATGTTTATGATAAAAACAGTTCTGTATAATCTTTGTCAGTTCATTTCTTTGTTCCAATGGAACAGACTGCACGATCTGTTATGCAGACAATCTCTGCAAAAAAAAAAACCCTATCTTCTTACATCAAGTATGTCCATGCAAGTTAGTACTAAGATATTCAGAAACTGAAGGATTATCTTGGGGACTGCTTGTTCCCATACAGTTTTACTTAGGAGACCTAATTCTTGTTACAATCTCAGGTGATTCAGTGAGCATGAAAATGATAATTGTGAGCCCGTGACACCAAATGATAATTGCCAGGTTTCCTATTGATGCCAGATATTGTAATGAAATCTTAACAACTAATACTATTGATGCCAGTTTTGATGATTGGCATGTTTTACCTGTGCTACAATTAGTTATTTGGTTATGTATTGGTAAACCTTTGGATTTTTTTTCTTGACCTTGAAATTTTTATTGATTAGAATATATGGTTTTATAACTATATATTGTACATTGCTCTGGGTACCTTTAGTGAAAGGCTGGGATATAAATAATTAATATCAAAATACATAATGTGAATTTAGTAAAATGTATAGAACATCATTCTTATTCATTTATTCACTTATGAGATTTGTCTATCACCCCAAAATAGAAGGACTGAGAAAGAGAGTCAACACTCCAAATTTAGACCAACTCTAGATTTTATTTGCATGGAGGGGGGATGACCAACACCATACAACACATGAGGTTTCATCAAACATCCCAAGAAAGACATCAAATCCAAGTGCCTGATTTTACTATCCATTTCAAATGCAAATACAATATCCAACTAACTCACAGGGTTGTTGTGGGAAGAATAGGAAGAGGAAGGAGTGTTAGATATGTTTGCTGCCTTGACTTATTTGTAAAAATATAAATAAATAACTGAGGAACTGAAGTAAGTAATAACTCACTTAAATTGCCAGCAATAGGATTAATTTACCTGAATATTCATTTATGAATAATAATGCCAAATATATTCTACTCCATACATGATTTTTAAAAACCTAATTTTAGAGATAATGTTTGATATTTAAAAACTAATAAAATTTTCTTGTATGTTGGATACAGGTTTATTTTATCATTTTTTATTTACAAGACGTGATCAAGTCAGCTATAGACAAATTTTACTTCTGATTTATTACACTTTAACAGACTAATTACTTTGAACTAAAAAGAAGTAACAGCTACAATTATGGATGTATTTGGAGTTTATTTTACAGTAGACATATTTTAATTCTTATAAAGTTCTCATAACTATCATATGTAGATACAAGTTGCAGAACAGTTTCACACAGGATCTCTTTTCACTTTCCAGTGTACATGAAAAGAGACTAAGGTTGCTTGTCATACCTCCCAAAAACTCTGCTTCTATTTAGCATCAGTTGGGCAATGCTGGTAGAAAGTATTTAAATGAACAGTCTACCTCAAAAAGTAAAGCCTTTAATCCCTATTGCATACACAAGCATACCATTTATCAAAAGCAACATGCCTTATCAGGTGGATGACTCAATGCCCTTAGCAAAATAGGCCCATTCCAATCTTGGATTTTCCTTTTTAAACCTCAGTGAGAAATCCTACACTGAGCAGCAGACTGAGCCAAGCCTTCCTTAGTTCAGCATAAGATGAATAAAAACACAAACACAGCAGCAATGTTCTAGGAAACAGAACTGGGAACTCATATGTACTGCAATTGTTTAAATAGTGTCTGAATTTCACTGCTCAAAGATTAAATACACGAATCATGCTGCATCTGAGACAAAACTACTCTAATAAAACGCAGTTTCAGGATTACATATGAAGATAAAAGTACTTTCTCTGGAGGGTTAGTGTTGCACATAATGGGAATAAGTAATTTAGTGAGAACAAACTCTTAAGTTGCCGATTTCTGATATCATTCCATTGCTCAGAATCATTCAATTGGTCCAAAAGCCTTCCAATATTCTTTCAAATCTTTTTTAAGGCTTTTAGTTTAATCCTCTAAGTTTAAGTAAACATTACTGCATTTTCCTATATCAACCACTTGCCTCTTTTCTCTTCCACCCCCACCCCACCCCACCCCCAGTGTATTGTTTGCTATTTTAGTTTATTAGCTTTGGGGGACACTTCTCTATCAATTCCTATAAAGGGCAATTATTATATAAATAATTATATGGATATTACATAAATAGACTAGTAAGCTCTGAAGTAATGAGATGAATATACTTGGAAAAGAAAAACAAAATTTTATTAAAGAAATGAAGAAGAATTACATAGTAATTCTGCAAAATATGGCTTGCTTTCAACAGTTGTTTTTAATCTGTGGTCACTTAACTAAGACTGTTGAAGGAAAAGAATTCCAAGGGGAGTATGACAGCTTTTTTTGCCTTCCCTTCTGGTAGCATCTGAGCCTTTAAGCATTTGAATGACAGTGATGGGAGCTCTGAAGAGCCGTAGCTAGTATTATAGCCCACATGTTAAAGGGCATTAGCAAGCAGTGATACATCAACATCAACTAACCATTTGTGCCCCTCATTTATTTCCCCAATCGGTTTGGGGAAATCAAGGCAAAAAGAGACCAAAAATTGTTTTCACAGAACTCAAGAAATGCACATATGTATAGATTAAGCTATACAGTATGTATAATTGGACCATTGCTGTCTTCCACAAGTGTTCTTGTAAGAGCTTTGGAAATGTAGAATTTGGACTTTTGGTATTAACTAGGAACAGTACTATAGGATAGTTCATAAAAATATATTTTATACAATTCACTTATATGAATGCACATTCACAAGTATTTTCTAAGGGATTTATTTCCCAGTAAGTCTATTGAATTAATCTACCAATATTATTTCAAAAATTTAATTTAGCATGATTTACATTTAAACCTGGTCCAATCCATCTTATATCAGACTTAAAAGTAATTTATATAACTATATAAAGCTCAGTATATTCTGTAAGCTGTAGTTCTTGTTTGTGATACCCACAGACAATTTTTTAAAATTAAATTCCCTTTCTAAAAAAAACCCTAATACAGCACAGTACAATTTAATGGTTGGGACTGCTAAATCATCTTTTGTTAGAAAGCAATAAAGTGATGATTTCTAGAGGGACTGCTTGCATGAGTAACAGCCACTCATGCACACAGGGAGACTGCAAGATGAACCATGAACATTTAGTACCGAAAAAGTGTTAGTGTTTGGTTTCTTACCCAGGGTAAAAAAAAATTCCCTTTCAACTTTAAATCCTAGTTGAATTTATAGGTCTGTCTGACAGGCAGATGGAAGTCTAGCAGCCTAGACTCAGATGCCAATAGTGTATGATGCACTGAAGGACTAAAGCAGTGTTACCAGATACTCTTGGGAAGAAAAAATGTACATTCTGTAGCTAAATAAATACAGGAAACTTTCATTGGGGTGGGGAAGGGCCAGTAGTGGGAACTGTGCCCAATCAGAATTTATCACAATGTTTCTAAAGACCTTAAAAACTGTTGCATTGGAAAAAGAATTCCCATTTCCTCCGTATAACTTAAAACTATGCATTCAGTAGCTGGCATGCCCTTCAGCAGGTCATAGCATTTAAAATCACCGAACCAGTTACACTATTAAAATATTTTGTCATATTATGAAGACTTCAGTGGGTCTTAAACTAAAACAAACTACTAATGCCAGGAGCTATATAAGAGCAACCTTGCTGTTACTGATTTGGGTTATCAAACCTATCCTCACTTAAAGAAGTAGATGACAAGTGAGCATGCTGCCTGCCTTCATAACAAATCCTAGGAATAGGACAAATTTGACTCCTGAAGGTACTGTGTGCAATTTTAAAAGTATCAGAATAATTAATTCCGATATATGAACGAGAATGTTCAGAACATCAAACTATCCACTACAGTAGCAAAAAGCATTTAACATGTTGTAAGATAGTATTCACCCTTCTACATAGGAGGAATAGGATTGAAGCTTTAAATAGCTGCATTGCCCACCCCCCCATCAATTTATTACTTGCTTTGCACTCTGTCAATAATTCCTGGATTGTGGAGACTGTATGGGTTACATTTGTAAGCCATAAAAAGCAATTCTACTTATACAGATGATGCACATACACATTAATTCCAACAATCTTTTCTACTTCTAAAAGCACTATGGGGTTTTTTTAGATTTAGAAGAAGAATGCAGAAAGTGACAGGGGAAAGGAGAACTTAAAAACAGAAACTTGCTGCTGCTAACATTTGCAATGAAATCTTGGTTCTTTCTAACAAATGAGTCTAGCTGAACAAGGGTGGAAGATAAATGGGTTCAGGACTACTCCACTGCAATATTTTCAAACTTTTGCTTCTCTTAAGAGTTGTGAATCAATGAATTCACAATGCAATGATGATCTTTCTTTTGTTTACTGTACTAGTTTGCTGTAGCCTCAACAGTTACAGAAAGGGATGCATCCTTGCTTTTATAAAATTAGGTGAGCACATCTTGCTCTGCCATCAATACTTTCCACGAGCCAGCTAAGGAATTAAGGATTTTGATTGTACCCAAGTGGGAAATGGTAAATTGGAACGGAGGGCCATCATCAGCCCCCTCTTTCACCCTCCCCAAAGCCTCGTCTGAAAACCCCTGCAAACCAGGTAGATGTACTTTTTATACGCTCCTCTATTTAAGGCCAGAGGAAAGTGACATCGCCGGTGGTCCTTCGAAGCAGGATAAGCGCAAAGGCGCGCGCCGACCCCGGCAATCCGGATCAACCTGCGCTGCAAAAGCATCCGACCCGGCAGCCCGAGGCAGCACTTCCCCGTGGCGGCTGGCTGCCCTGACAGACCTAGGTTGGTTGGGAGAGCAGCTCTTACTTACGTGTACTGCTGGGGAAAGCTGTAGCCATTCGCGGAGGGAGCCGAGACGAGGAAGCCTAGCAGGATTTGGCCGTAGAGAGCCCGGACGAGGCAAGATGTGCCGCAGGTCTGAGCCGAGATCGCCATTTTTCCATTAAAAATTCAGTGGCGGCACCAATTTTCTCCCCCCACCTCCCCTCTCCCGCCCGGTAGCGGTGGTGGCGGCGGCGGCGGCGGCGCTTGGCTGCCGAGACGCGCTGGCTCCTGCTCGGGCTGGCAATCTGCTCGGGTCTTGGAGGCAAGCAAGCAGACGCCCTGAGGACTCCCCCTTCCCACAGCTCCTTCCCGCTTATTCCAGAAAAGCGAACCGGCAGCTCAGCAAAAAACCCCTCCTCCTTTTTTTTTTCCTCCCGCAACGAAATGCCACCGGCGAAGCAGTTCGCAGGGGACCGGGAACAGGCAGCTTCGCGCGGCGAGCTCTCAGCTCCGTTGAGGCAGGCACTGAGCAAATGCAAACTGCTTACTTTCCCTCACATAGGCGACCTGCCCAGCCTCCTCCCCTCACTTCCCTCCTCCCCATCTCTCGGATCCGAACGCTCTCCATCCTCGGCGGCCGCCACCACCACCACCACCACCACCACCACGGCGCATGCTCTCTAGGTAATTGGCTGATAAACGAGCGCTCTCGCTCTCTGGACCTTTTCGTCAGGCCCAGGCGGTCCGTGTTACGCGCGCTCTCCAACGCATGGCGCAGTCAACCTTACTTTCTTGCAGGAGCTGGCCGGCGCGCGCACCTATCTCAACAACAACCCCCCCCGTCGTCGTCCCCCCCAGCACGTGGCGCCGTAGGGCCTATTTCTAAGGCTGCTGGTATGGGGGGGGGGCACGTGACCGGTCCTGCTAAGTTGGGTTTCCTTCGACCCTTGGCAGATGCTTACATCGCTTCGGACCGCTTATGGTTCTCTCCGGGTTTATCCAGTCCGCTTGAAACCGTATCTGCGCTAGTCTCTCTTTAAATCCTATGGCATACGAGCCCAAGACTACCGCCAGAACATCTTCTCTGGGGCTCATTGAGCTACCACCTGCAGAATCAAATTGGTCCTTCAGCTGCAAGCTTTTTCGGGGAAGCGAAGCTTTATATATAGCATTTCGGAGAGAAATTTCTACTCCAGCGCTCTGTAGAGCCTTCACCTGTCAGAAACCCCTTGGAATGCTATTATTACCTTGAGTGTTTGCACTCCCTGCAGCTTCTCATGTGCAGACCCTCGATTGATGACATGGGGTGATTAGTGACATCTGGGGCTTTAAGCTTCCAAAATAATTTGAAATTGAATGTTGCGCCCAACATATAGGAAGTTCACTGTTCCCCGGTAATGAGAATTATTTGGGCAATGCTATTGCTACTCTCAAAGATGATGCTAAATACAGCAAATGGATTAGTTAATGTACTTTTAATTTGCTGGGCTTTCAGAAAGATTCTTCGAATAGCCATATGTGAACCCTGCCTGCAGATTTACAGTTTAAAAAAGACATGACATTGGATACAAAAAAGTAGGGGAGGTGGAAGAGAAAACATAGGTATGAATTCTCAGTGTGAATTATTGGATCTTAAACAATGACCCATAGTAGTAATTATAACATTTAGAGAAAGTTTGATGAAGCTGCTCTTGACAGTAAAGCCATGAAATGACCTAGCCATTTCTCTCTGCTACGGCTGAATGACAGTCTTGTTTTGTGTGACTTGAGAAATGTATGTATGTATGCATGCATGTAGCTAGATTTTTAAGGCTGACTGACTAAACTGATTTGTCTGATCTTGAAAAGTTTTGCAGGGCAGGATCAGGCCTGATTAATGAGAGACCATCAGAAAATGGCAAGGCTGTAGGAATTTTTTTTTTAAAAAAACCAAAAGACTACAGTGGCAAACTACAGGTAGTCCTCGACTTATGACTACACATTTGTTAAGTGAGTTTTGGCTCATGTTATGACCTTTCTTGCCACAATTGTTAAGTGAATCACTGCAGTTGTTAAATTAGTAACAGGGCTTAAGTGAATCTGGCTTCCCCATTGAGTTTGCTTGTCAGAAGGTTGCAAAGGGTGATCGACTGACCCCAGGAAACTGTGATGGTCATAAATAAGAACCAGTTGCCAAATGTCTGAATTTTGATCACATGACCATGGGTTGCTGAAATGGTGATAAGTGTGAAAAATGGTCATAAGTCTATTTTTTTCAGTGCCAGTGTAACTGAAAAGTCACTGAATGAACTTCTGTAACTCAAGGACTACCTGTACAGTTTTCAAAACAGTTGAATTTAACAGAGGAGAGAGACTTCATTCTTTTAACCAAAAAGAGCTTAAATCTGAATTTAAAAATATTGTCTTCCACCAAATTTTAGTAGATATATACAATTATATGCACATTCCACTTATTAATTTTTTCTTATGGATTTTAGTGCTATTGTCTCATTTTTTCCACTTCTTACCTCTTTTCATCAGTTCTCTTATTGTTCTTGTCTTAGTTGTTTTCCTGACTTTCTCTTCACAAAGTTCAACTTACTATTTCAATGCAAATAAATAATCTTTGGTTCTGTTTGTGTGTGGAATTAGAAAGTCAGCATCTCCTAAATACCAATTCACAAATTACTTTTATGTGCACTCATGCCTTCCTTCCATTCTCAGCTGAAATTAAAATGATGCTCCCATTTAAGAAATAAATTTGTACTGCCAGGTAAATAAGGTAGTTTATCTGCTTCTATTATCTTGGATGGCATAAATCTCCAAATGTTTAGGCGTTTTAACCACGAGGAATATGTTTCATTCCACCTAGCATCTATGTTTGGGAAACATCGTCTGCAATTTTTTTTATTATACAACATTAAAAAGGTCATTTCAAAAATATAAACTATTATTGTGAGAATTATAATAGGCAGGAAAGGTTTTTTTTCCCCTAATTTATAGACTTAAGATTTAAAAATGTTCCTTCAAGTTGAGCTTTATTCCTGGTGACATCACCATGCAGAAGGGTGTGACACAGATATGGATGGGATTTACCATTGCTTTCTTTCAGGGTATTTTTTCACTACAGGCCATAACTTCTGTAATGGTCTCCCATTCATGTATCATTGAAACTCAACCCTACTTAGCTTCCAGTTTCTAACATCCACTAGAAAATTTTCAAACTTTGTTACTGAAAAGCCTACAATAGGGAGCAAGTGCAGTTTACTTAGAATTTTAGTGATTCTAGTGATTTCAGGTAGACGTGTCCTTTTTTTTGCAAACTGTTGCAACTATGTACATTTATGTAGCTAATAGGGGTTGTGAAGAATGCTTTCTTTCCCCTTCTAAGTCATAGGTAGTAAGGCTATCAGATAAGGGCTATAGAAATCCAGGAAACCATTAAATGGCTACAAAAAGATACAGAAAACTCTAATTCTTTACTGCCCTCTGTTTGTTCTTTTCAATCAAAATCTGGTAACACTAATAAATAGTGACTACATTTAGCACTCACTTAACAATGAACAAATGTAACATCTTCAGGACTAGTAACATTTAAAGCACTAAAAACAAAAAAAGTTCAGCATCAATGAATCACAAAGTAAGGAAGAAAAGGTGCATACCTATCTCCTGAGTAAAGATGTAAAAATGATCTCACCTTAGCCTACTAAACAAATCTATTGCTTCAAGGGATTTTCTTTTAATGGTGCCACCTCAAGAGCTGTCCTATTTATTGCAAGAATCAAGTGTTGCCTCTGGAAATAGAAGCGTACTTTTCACTTGTCTTGCTGGAGCCCAGCTATAAGAGCAGAAGGATGGCATGGTTTTAGCATTCCCTCCACAAATTAATCCTGCCTATGTCAGTTAACAAAGTGAGTGACAAACGAATTAAGTTGAACAGCTATTTAAAAATATCCTCCTCCAAGCTTGCAAGCATCTCTTTGATCTGTTTAGGTTTACTTTTCTCTTGGTGTCACAAAGAAAGAAATGGCAACATGCTCTGAATATTAAGACACTGTAATTAGAAATCTTCCATTAAAAGCACCCATCTACTTGAATAGGAATATATTAAGAATCTTTTCACTTAGACCAATTCGACTTACAAAAGAGAAGGGTTATGTATTTCTATAGTTAATTAGTTATGAAATATATACAGCCACCAACTATACAGTGATTTACTATTTCACTTTACAATGTACAGTAAATATAATTTGTTTTTTTAAAAATTCCCAAGTGCCAGAAGAAAAAAATATCAGATGTGAATCAAACATGCAAGGCCCATTACCCACTGGAGGAAGAGAGAGGTTTTTAGAGCTCTTCTGAGCTTCTCCAGGGTTGCGACTAGATTATTGGGGGGAGGGAGATAGTAGTGTTCCAGAGGTCAAGTGTTGCATCAGAGAAAGCATGGTTCCTAGGTCCCTTCAGATGAACCTGCTTAGTGAATAGATCTTGCAGCATTTACCCCAATTGTACAGGCCAGGCAGTAGTCACAGAGCAATACGATTTTTAAATAACCTAGCCATGACAGGTTCTACAAGTAATAATCCATGCCTTGAATTGTACCTAAAAACCTAATGCTAACCAGTGCAGCTCATGAAGCAAATCGGTGGTGGGATTCAAATTTTTTTTACTACCAGTTCTGTGGGCATGGCTTGGTGGGCGTAGTAGGGGAAGGATACTGTAAAATCTCTATTCCCTCCCAATTCCAGGGGAAGGTTACTGCAAAATTGTAAGCCACCCTGAGTCTCTGGAGAAGGGCGGCATATAAATCAAAAGCAAAAAAAAATCCCCATTTCCTCCCGATCAGCTGGGACTCTGGAGGCAGAGAATAGATGGGGGTGGGGCCAGTCAGAGGTGGTATTTACTGGTTTTTCGAACTACTCAAAATTTCCGCTACCGGTTCTCCAGAACTGGTCAGAACCTGCTGAATACCACCTCTGAAGCAAATGTTACATGGATATCACAAGATACATTCATAACTGCCCATGGCATTCTGCTCCGGACTAGATGCAGCTTCCAAGTAGTTTTTAAGGGAACCCAACCTAAGCATGACTACCTCAGTAGTCATGTGCAAAGTCTGGCTGATTGAAGGACTTCTTGGCCCAGGAAAGGGTACCATTGACACATGGTCAATGATTTGTGTGAAGGCTTTTTTAGCCACCGCCGACACCCTGTTTCTTAAGCAGAAGCTGTGGGTTCAATAAGACTCCCTAAACTGCATATCAGGGGTATTGGGAATTGATCTTTTTTTTCTCCTGTCATCACCGAGTGGACCCAACCTCAGAGGAAGATTGTGCCTCCTATTCCCAATCTGTGTTTTCAGGTCACAAGGATACCAAAACTGTCACTGCTAATTCATTTGGACTTTATATGACCAACACAGCGGTGGGTTTCAGATATTGTTACCACCAGTTCACCCCACACGTGTGCACGTTCCGTGCATGTGCCCGGCCTTCTGTGCATGTGCTTTGCTCATGTGCGCGCCTTCTGTGCATACGCCCAGCATCAAAAACGTGCCTAAATAGGACAGCATAGCACCGGGGAGGGTGGGCAGGTGGGCGGGCACACTGCAATCTCTGCTATCGGTTCAGG
>JANHZT010001616.1:195220-208478 GCA_032468215.1 Stegonotus admiraltiensis | reverse complement strand
TTCTAGGAGCCTGGGGAAGGCAAAAACAGCCTCCCCCCCCCCCGGAGGCCCTCCAGATGCCCGGAAACAGCTCAACTTCAGGTGGGCCCAGAAGGCCCAAAAATCAGCTGGCCAGTGCACACGTGTGCTGGACTGAGGTAAGGCAATGCTCGCGTGCCCACAGATATGGCTCCGTGTGCCACCTGTGGCACCCGTGCCATAGGTTCGCCATCACGGTGCTAGGAGTATAGTGATCTATTGGGAAGCCTAGAAGTGATGAGTACGTTTGAGTTCCCCTGGTAAATGGGTGCTTTATGACTTTTCCCAACTAGTGTACCAGTCAAACAGTTTGCCTACCCATTTAAAGCAATGCTGTGATAGTGTGATTGTCTTGGTGATTTGCTGTTTTTCTGCATTTGGGGAATGGATCTAAGCTCATGCACTATGCTACAATAAAAATACATTGATTGAACAACAGAGCAATTAACTTATGTAGCATACTTAAATCTTTGAATATGTTACCAACAATTAAGTACATAGTGGTATTTCTGGAAGGAAGGAATGCAGCAGATTCTTGCCACAATGCGACACAGATAAATTATTTTTTAACATACAACTACCATTTACCATTACAAAACCATTGTGAGGATTTTGTCAAATGACATGTTCTATTGGGTAGCTGCTGTAGTATGGAAGCAAATTGGAGATGGATGACCTTTTGGTCACTACTTATTTAACATTTAATATTATTTAACATTATTTAAGGAGGCCACAGTGGCTGAGATAAGGCTACAAAGAAGGAGCCATGGTGTTCTATTTTTGATAGGAGGAATTGGGATGGTCTTTCTTAAAATTATATTAGCGCTTACACTATAATTTTGAGTTTACCACACAAGTGGTGATACACTGTATAACTAACAGTCAGCAATTGGAACTGGAATTGCACTGAGAGGTGCCAGAAAAGATTGGGGCTGCATAAAGCTTTAACATTGTAGAATAGCCATCGCTGCAGTTAATTCTGAGTTATTGTGCCATAAGAAGTTTCTTCCACATAATTGTAGTGTCCACTGAAATAAGGTACTGTCTCTTGTGTTCCAAATACTCTCATTTACATGCATGCAAATGTATTTTATATACACAAATTGGATATGGCTATCCAGAATCTTATGACATTGAATCAGGGTTCAATGCTTAAGAAAAATCTGACATTTGAGAAGTTCTTGGACAAAATTCTGAAAAGCGGTGGATTCTGTTCATAAAAAGCTAAAGCAAGTTCAAAATAAATAACATATAATGAGAAACATAGTTAGATTGAGATTGTTACTAAACTAGGGGACTTAGAATCAGATAAAATGTTATAAACAGGGAAAAGCAGCACTGCAGTGAGCTAGTATTGATAAAAAGCTGAGTACAAAAACATGGAAGAGGAAAAACTAGGAGTGCTTTAAACATAGAATTGGAAACACTCCTAAAGAAAGCAGCTGACAAGAAACAGATACAGACCAAGAGTGACCTACTAGGCTAGGTTCACAATGAAGTTTTAAGAAAAATGTAGAAGCTCACTACATGGATGCCAATATTTTTTGCCTGAGTTTTCTTCTCCTATGCCTTTTCCAAGCCAGAATGGAGCCTTTCCTTTCAAATATAGACTTAACATTTAACAAACTATGAATGGGAATTTTCCGGTATTAGTAAACTTTCCTCCAAAATTTAGAAAGTGTTTGAAGGGTGTGTGTAAACTTGTGTGTCAGCCTTCAGGATTATTAAAACCTATCTCCCATCTCCTCTGCTGACAGCCATTATTATTTATTATACATTTATTTACTAAAGTGTTGTACAAGGCAGTCCATCACAAATTCCCAGGACATTTGACATGTAAATGAAACCGTTCCAATATTCATAACAACTAAAGAAATGGAATCCAGGAAGCTCTTTAAAACCTAGTACCATCAATCAAAAGAATTATGAGCACTGTCTCCAACATTCTGGTATTAAAACTGCACAATGATTTAGTATTATTTATGTCCCTGTATGTTTGTGTGTTGATGATAGCTTAAATTCAATAGTATTTTTTGAAATGTTTATTAATTTTTGTATTTTCAAGTAAGGGAATATGATTAACAGTTGTCTTTTAAATTTGGATATACCGTAACAAAAAGGACATTCTTTACAATAAAATATTTCAGGGTATTTGTTGTTGTTTCCCAGTAGTCATTTTCACAATTGCATTTCTACAGGTTGTGACACACCTGCTGTATTTTTTGAGATTGTAACCAATTTAGTTGAACTAACCATTCAAATGCAATCTCAATGCATTGGGGAAGGGATCACACAACTATATTTATCTCTGAACATGTCCACAAGCTCTCCTCAGAGTCAAACTCTTGTCAAGGTCACCTGGGAGATGGTACAGATGGATGAGAAACTACTCAAGAATGAACAAGGAGTCAGTGCAGAACAGACGCATGAAAGTAAAAATAATGTGCAGCTTCATCAGCTCTCAACTTATCTTTGATTCCAATTTTTCCTTTTTATATTTTGAAATATACAGTACATCTTCTGAAAACATGGCTTGTAATCAAAATTCAAACTTAGCTTCTGCATACCAAACAAATCATGTATAAGGAGCAAATCATATTCAGATGAGAGAAAGATGAGAGAAGACGACAGTAAAGCTATGCATCAACTGTTTTGTCTAAATGTGTGTCTCTAAGGTTTGCAGTTTTCAGAAAGATCCATTAAACACACACATACAGGCCCACATTTTTCTTTTCTTCTGTTTTTAATTTTTAAGAAAGCCAACACATCACTCCAAATCATAATTTGACTGATTCTAGCAGCCCAAGTATTTAAAGCTTAGAATAAATACTCATAGAAGACTTTGGGAATTCATTTGTTGTATCATATCTTCTATATTGGTAGATCTTGAAAAACTAAGCACAATCAGATCTTCTTCATACTTAAGAGACTACACAAGAAATCCCACAGAAGGAATCCCAGGAAATTCCTAAGATTCCCTGGCCAGATTTTTAAAAAGTATTTATTTTTTTAAAAAAAATAGATTGTCCAGCCATTTTTCCCCTAAAAGTCTACACTATAAAAACCTTTTGCTCAGCTGAATGGTGGCATTTCTTCCTATTCCTCAGAAGACATTTTATCACCTCCACCTTCAGATATATCAATGTTCCTGACAGCTTGGGATATGGGTGCTAAAAGGAAAAGCAATATCCAATGGAGGAGAAAACGGGCAGTTAAAGTAAGCAGGAAAGTACTAGTAGAAACTTTAGCAAAGAGAGGCTGTTCAATTTTATAATTTTACTCACATCATATTAATTACTCCTTTTTGAATATTAAAAGTGCCCACTTTTTTCAAGCTCACATGGCTGCTTTGAAAACTGTGTCCTGCTACCTCTGACCACAAATCAAGGTGACTGTTTTCCCACATTGAAGGGGAAGCAACTCAGACCAACCTTCAAAGTGAGTTCATGAGCTTGGTGGAAAAATATATAGCCAATTTAACCATTCAAAAAGGGATACTTCAGATTCACTCTTCTGCATTCTGAAGCACATCTTTCCAAGGATTTGCACAGCATATTGCATCAATAGGTATTTTGCTATAATTTTCCATTCAACCCACATTTCCAATTATTTTCATCATGAAAATGAATCTAGTCCTACCCTATTTTCTAATCAAAATCTAACCAGATAGGGTTGGAACATGAATAACTTGATGAGAATATTTTGCATAGATACAATTTCCTGAGATTTAAAAGAAATCATGTCAAATGTTATCAATAACTTCATAGACAATTTCTGAGATAAGACAGTTCTACAGATTATAGTAATATATAAGAATCTGCTCTACGCATTGGACTTTTAAAAATAATATGTCCTTAAGTAAATATCTGCTTATTCTTTGTCCTTATACATTATTTCAATCAGTGAAATTGGTGCGTTGTACTATCTTAGATGTAATCTTTCACAGTTCCTAATACATGGACATATGTACAGTAATATTATCTACCTGAGATGTCTAGAATCCAAAATATTTCTTCATCATTTTCCATAAATATTGTGCTAAAAATTTTTTCAGTTACATAATCTGAAATGTTTGTGGTTGAGCTAAGTCCAAGAGTGTGACAGCATGCATTCACCCATGGCTCTCTGCTATCTTGCAATATACACACCCAGGCAGACATGTTGTTCTTTCTGACAAAAGAAAGCTGGCAAGAGATAAAATGAATGTAGGAAAATATACATGTCCCAGGATAATGTTGCAGGATCCTATCTGGGTCAGTCATTGGGTCCAGAGTTTTCAGACTCATGCTGAGCTCATGCAGGGAACTTCTTTGTACCAGAGGCAAAATGGCTAACAAATTATTATCATTATATTAATTAAATTAATTAGAATATTGAGTCTAGGTAGTGTTTGCTGTTTTCAGGAGAGCCTGGGGTAAGACTGTTAAGTAAGAACAAGTTTTGATTTCAGGTACTGTTTTAATATGGCAGCTTTGCTAAAGAAGCCAGCCTTCTTTTTCCCTGTTCCTTATTGATAACTAGCTGAGAAGCTACAGTAAGTCCATGAAGTACATCACCAACTTCCTTAGGTATCCATTCCATATACGTCTATTAGGGTATCTATGTATACCTGGTATGGTATTCGTTCCATCTGTTAAAATTTTCTAACAATTCAGCCTTTTTGGGATGCAGTTCTCAACATCCTGTACAACATCCATTCCATCAGCCCAACACTGATTGTCAACTTGCCAAATTTTATGGGTGCATAACTGCCAGTGAATTATAATTGCAATAGAATTATAATTATGACATAAGTGATATATTTGTGTCCTTTTTTGGAATATGGTACCTTAAGAGCCGCTTAAAGGCCAAGTGGACCTTTTGCCCTAAAACATTTGCACAGTGATGCTCTAGACACTGAATTCAAAAGATGAACCTGGAAAAAAATGGTCTTGAATATACACTAAATTTGGGACAGGATTTACAAAAGACTTTGGTTTAAGGACTTCGTAAACTAGAGAAAACAAACTTCACCTCCACTAGCAGCTGCTTGTCTGATAAAATAATATTCATAAGTCATGTGTTTGTCAATCATTCCCATCATGGAGAATCTGTCTGCACTTTAGAAACAGGGGTAAATTAAAGCTCACACCCTTGCCGATAAGCAAACAAGTAACAATGTCCTGCTTTTAGATAAGAAAAATAAGGCGCTGAAAGGTGAATTGATTTGGTCATACTCATAGATTGAATGCCAGGGAAAATAGAGACAATTTTCTGGTGTTAATTCAATCAGAATTAAATACCACCATGTAAACATATTTGAAATGCCATATTATACAGCTTCTTTTTGGTAGGCTGCTGGTCCAAACTCCTAGCAACAGTCTATATAGCAATAGCACTTGGACTTATATACCACTTCAGAATGCTTTACAGCCCTCTCTAAGCATCGTACAGAGTCAGCATACTGCCCCCAACAATCTGGGTCCTCATTTTACTGGCTTCAGAAGGATGGAAGGCTGAGTTAACCTTGATTCGGTCAAGCTCAAACTCTGGCAGTGAGTTGAGTTAGCCTGCAATACGGAATTCTACTGCCACCGTGGCTCCTGTATGTTATATTTTATATATATCTGGGTTGTTCTTTTTTTAATGATAGGTGAGGGTTTTGTTTGTTTGTGTAATATGTAGCTCAGAATCACAGATGTGCAGTCCTATGAATCCATGAAATAAAATAGATTATTCTTAAGACTGGCTTGATGAGCCCACATCTTCTACCATTCTTCTGTTTCTGGAATTCTAATTACTAATTATATTTATTAGTAATAAGTTTACCTCAGTCTAAGAGACTTTTTTTTTTGTCTAGGCCTGTAAAAATCCTCCTATGAATTGACTCAGTGGTGGGTTTCAAAAATTTTTACTATCGGTTCTGTGGGTGTGGCTTGGTGGGCATGACATGGCTTGGTGGGTGTGGCTTGGTAGGTGTCGCAGGGGAAAGATACTGTAAAATCTTCATTCCCACCCCACTTCAGGGGAAGGGTACTGCAAAATCTCCATTCCCACCCCACTGCAGGGGAAGGAGACGGCAAAATCCCCAGTTCCTCCCAATCAGCTGGGACTTGGGAGGCAGAGAATAGATGGGGGCGGGGCCAGTAAGAATTTTTACTACCAGTTCTCCGAACTACTCAAAATTTCTGCTACCGGGTCTCCAGAACTGGTCAGAACCTGCTGAAACCCACCTCTGAACTGACTATTGGAAGCCAAAGCAGAAGGCTTTGTGCAAGGTAGTATCAACATCAGTAATCAGTGTTTCATGGCAATAAGAATAACCTTGATGATAGATATGCCTCAGGCCAGCCTCCCATACAGAGTTGCTGTCACTAGGATAAAATAGATGCCTTGAGTTTCTTGGAGATAGGTGAGATATAAATGTAAAAAAGCAATCAATTAATTAGTTTCTGAATCAAAAATTTAAGAATCTATACTTCCACTTTAATGATGTGAACTAATTTGTGTTAATTGTGACTGATTCCCCAGAAGAATCAGAAGATGCAGAAGAAAAATAGCTTCTGAAGCCAACTTTTTCTATTGTTTTGAGGAGTTTAAACATTTCTGGTTATTAGTGTGCAACTCAATCTACCCTTTTCTCAGGCATGTCACCTAGTGCCTGGGAAAAGTATTTTTTTCCAGAGGCAGAGTTCAAGAAGACTGTATCTCTCATTAATATGTAATATAGACAGGAAGCACAACACATGCTCTTAAAATATACCAAGTTCTTCCACTTGAATAATGGATATATTCATGAGCAGGCTTTTGAACTTTGCAGTGCATTTTATTTTATTTATGTTCTCTTTCTCTCCTCTTCCCCTCCATTGAAATCATTTTGGCTTTTCTCCCCTGACCACTGAAACTTGAAGCTCTGCCTCTGGTATTTCTACTCCAGTACTGAGTAGTGACCATTTTCTCTGCAAGTACAAGAGATATACAGTATAATTCCTACAGGGATTTTCTGCTTTTCTGATTCAATAAAATAACTTTGGAAAAAAATCATGTGACAGCAGCTGAACACATTCCAGAAGGGATCAGCTGAAAGAGTAGCTATCATCTATTAGAACACTTGTCAGAAATAAAGTTTTCCTGGAAACTGTAGAAAAAAGAAAAGCAAAATCTGAGTATCTGCTTGGGGACAATCAGGGAAGAGAAATGTAACAGCCATCACAATTTTCTTGACAATCCTATACTTTTCCTTCAGACATCAAGGTGAAAGCTATGAACACCAGCTTTGCATCTTGCCCTAGATAGGAGATGAGACATAGCAAACACAAGCTGAGTTTTGGATAGCCTATTACTGTCTACTCCATTGTCCTACTACCCATCTGAATGTCATCCACCCTGTTTGGTGAGTTTCCTGACAGTTTGATAGGTGAATTTTTGAAGGACTAGTTTGCTGTTGGCATCATGAGATGACCTAGGATCTTGATAAAACCATTCAACTGTCTCTGTGTTGGCAAATCCTGGATGGCTCCTTGGTTTACAAAGAACATGCCAGAAACAACATCTAAAGCTGAGACCTGCTCAGAGACTGCAGTTGCTTCAGAATAAAGCAGCCTGGATAGTCACCAACATTCACTAGTGGAAGTATTTTACATCATGGCTGTGGGCCCTGCCCAGGTTGTCAACAAGCTTCTGGGGGCAAATTAAAATGCTGGTACCAACCTATAAGGTCGTACATGATTTTACACCTAGTTATTTGTAGGGCTGCATTGTCTTCCTGGAATTGGCCTGGCAGGTTCAATCTAGCTGGAAAAAAAGTGGTGCTGCATTCTACCCTGTTTCCCCCAAAATAAGGCATACCCTGATAATAAGCCCAATCGGGCTTTTGAGCACATGGCAATAAGGCCAAATGCTTATTTCAGGGTTCAAAAAAATATAAGACAGGGTCTTATTTTTGGGGAAACACAGTAGGGAGATGGTGAAGTTTGATGGCACTGTTTTTCAGTGGCTGGATCGGTTCTTTGGAATGGTCTCCCAAGGAATATCAAGTTGGCCCTGCCTGTCTTACAGAGACTGCTTAACAGAGAGCATTTCTGACTTCTGGTTGGCGCTGTGGTGATTCAGTTGGGGAAATGGCAGGGCTTTTATGAGCCTGCGAAAACCCCAACTGTCGAGCCGCTGCTGGCAGGTCTGCGGACCTACCCTGCCCTGGAAGGACAGGAGAAGAGAGAGGGACCCCTTGGATGGCCAAGAGGAATGGGCAAGTTCCTCGGGGCCAGAGGAAGCCCTCTGAGCTGGTGGCGGGGGAGCGGCAGCCATGGCAGCTGCCTCAAAGCCCAGGCCAACCAGAGAAAGCAATGCACTAGAGGAAGAAGGAAGAGAGAGAGCAAGGTGTTCGGATGCTGGATAAGCGAGACCAAACCCAGGTGGGAACAGCGTTTAAAGTGTGGATATTTACAAGTGTGCCCCAGCCTTAATTAGCAGCTACAATGTATCGGGGCAAGAAGATCTTGCCTAATTTTAAAATACTTTTTAAAAGGGGAAGACCCACTAAAGAATTATGGATTTTATTGTCTGACTTGGAATGACTGCCTTTCTGGAAAGTTATAAAACTTTGAAAATTGTTTTTAAATGGGAATGGATTACTCTTGGAAGAGAGAAAGAGGGAAGAGGCGATAAATAGGACTTTTCTAAAACAAAATGAAAAGACAAGTGGATAGCTTTGCAATACACAAAATAGCGACTGTGATGAAGTGAAAGTGTAATTGTGGACTGCTAGCAGTTTGGGAGAGAAACTATGTATCTTGTTACTTTAACTGGATTACTGTGGCAACAAATAAGAAGCTTTGACTCTGGAGATACTCAATCTGTCTATTGGAAGCGTTATTGATGAAAAAAGAAGAAATAAATGGAATAACTATAACTGAACTAACAGGCGCAGCAAGAAAAGGAAAAAAAGGCATGGCATCAAAAGATGAGATGATGGTACTATATATGGAATACAAAAGAGCCAAACTTTATAGAACTTTTAACTTTGATAATATTGAAATTGAAAAGGAACAATTTTGGACAGATTGGAAAAAAATTAAATGGAATATAGTATGTTGCAAGATGAGAAAAATAACATAGTTTGATTAAAATGGAAATGTAATGCCTGATGCATATTTGAAGTTTGAATATTGATATGAGGTATTATACCTCTTTTTTTCCTTCCCTTTGCTATTTCTCTGACTCTCTTCTTTCTTTTGTTACTTTCTTCTCTTTTTTCTTTCTTCTGTTTCTGCTTTTGTTTTGTTTTTTCCTTTCTCACTCCTTATTTCTATTAATTCTAAATTGGATCAGAAATAATTGAACTTATGAGTATAACAAAGAATTAAACATGTATTTGGAAATTAAACTGATGGTGATATAGTAGAATGGTTCTGATCAAAATATTAGAATTTATGACTAAGAATTTTTCTGTTTTATTAATTTTAAAAGATATAATGGGAAATTGTGAATGGAGTTTTTAAAAATGTAAGCAATTGTACCTATCTATGACCGGATCGAGACTTCGCTCTCAAAAGAGATATATTTTATATGTTATGTTGGAAAAAATAAAAAATACTTTGCAAAAAAAAAAAAGCATTTCTAGGGGCATTTTCGTTTTGATCCCTCTTGGTTTGGCTATAATTTAGTTTGGTTTAATTTAACATTGGTTTATGTTTCTCATTTGTATTTATATACTTTGCCATTTACGTATCATGTATTGCTTTTGTGTGTGTGTTCTCCACTGTTTCCCCTGAAGTTCACTAATCAATACTATTTATACCGATACTATTAATTGATTAGGTCTTGAGATTATAATATCGGGAGGTCTTGGGGGAAGAAGAGGAAAACCATATTATTTTGGTGGGCATAGGGAGGCAATGGAACGGAATTCTGAAACCAGGCTATGAGACAAAAGGCACCCTTTGTGGCCCATTCTAGGACCAAGGATTACTGCCTCTATTCTCAAGACCAAGTCAGGTTCACATTCATCTTTTTACTAAAGGGATGAGTGTTGGCTTCCTCCTTTTAAAAAGGGTGTGCAAAATTAAATCCAAAGATTGAGAGGGTAATGTAATTGCAATCCAATTGAACATAGTGATAAACATTTCCCCTCTTTCCTGAGTGGAATAATTCAGCTTTCTTGAGGGTAAAAAGAAACAAGGAATTGCATACCAATACTAAGTAGCAAGGCTTTTTGTCAAGGGGAAGCCCTGTCATCACTCCAATTTTTATCAACATTTCCAACTATCAGTGAGATGAGGTGAGACTTCCATTGTATTAGATGCTCTCAGCCCATTCGTCTGGATTTGGTTGGGTCATACAGCAGGAGAGGCAATTCCCCAGACAGCACAGTTGCAAGAACTTTTCTGTAACTCACCCTACCCAGATTGTCATGGAGTATGTTTGGAAGGGTTCAACTTCCCAAAATAACAACAGACCACTCTATGGTATGGGAGAAACCTAAACTGAAACTGAGTGATGACTTCAAGACCTTTTTCTGTGGAACTAGGGAGAGGGGGGTCTTCATTTCCTGTCTACTGTTCTGAGGAAATTTCATCTTTTCCTATTATTGAAACATTAAAAAGTCACTCCCTTTTGTGTTTTCCCCATGCTAATCAGGGGAAAGGACAAATTGTGCTACAGATTGGACTTGCAGCAAAAGGGGAAGCCTTTGATTCAGTCATTTTCTGAAGTGCCAAATCAGACCTGAACTGAATCACATAGTTTGAGCCCGCCTTTCTTTTGTACTTTTATATTCAGAGGCAGCATGCTCCTGAATACCAGTGGCTGGGGAACAAGCAAGGGAAATGTGCTGTGGTTTTCATGCTCTATTTGGAAGCCACCTGTTTGGTGAGAATTGGAAAAGAAGATGCTGAATTAAATAAATGCTTGATCTGATCTCCCAGAGTTCTTCTCATGCTCTATTATTCTCTTGCTGAATATCCCAGAAAGAGGCTGGCTTGGTCAGACACAGCCTTGCCCCAAAAGAATGTTTATTTAACATGAGGTCTGTGGATAGATATGATGTCATTAGGTTTGGAGTGAAGTTGCCAGTTCAGGATGTAAAGCCTATTTTTATCTCCAAACTTTCCAGATAAAGAAGTGGGATAATAGCAATAACATGTTTAGGTGCATGCCAAACATATCTTTAACAGTGATATATTATTTGCAGTTCCTAACTGAAATGACTTCAGACATAATTTTAAAGGACGGAGTAGTGGTCTGGTATTGTAACACTGAAGCATAGAAAATGATATAATAACAAGGTTCATGAGTTTCTCTGGCATTATCCAATGCTCCATTCCAGGCCTTGTTCTGCTCAATGTATTTATAAATCTTGAATGATAGACTAGAAAATCTAATTATCAGAGATAGAGGAGATAGCAGACACCTTCAGGAAGAACAATGAGATGCAAAATAATCTCTACAAGTTGGAATAATACTTAGCCTGCATAAGAGAAGATTGTGCCTTCAAGGTAACTTAATGGCTAGCATGTAAAAGACAGCATAGAATTGTTGCAGAAAGCAAGAAACAATGGGATTGAATAACAAGAAAGAGGATTGCAGCTGTATGTTATGAAGATTTTCATAAAGGCCATAGCTTTTCAACAAAGGAACAGACTGCTTTGGATGTGTTCTTCACTAGAGGTAGTTAGGCAGAGGCTGCATGGCCATCTGTCAGGATAATGTAGTGGGTTCCTGCGTTGGGTAGAGGATTGGATTAAGTGATCTCCAAGGATCCTTCCAAACCAATTCTATTCTAAGAACTGGAACTTCTTATAAAGTCCATCTAATTAGACTGCAATGACATTAGACAGTGCATAAAGCTAAGCATTTCAAAAACAATAGAATTTACTGGATATAAACAGCACATATGTAAAAAGTATAAGCCAAAGCATTTTGACATTTCTGATAAAAAGATAAAATGCTCGATCTCTTAAATTTCAAAAACCATAAAAGATATCACATCAAGAATGAGATGTATCAATTATTACTACAGACATATTACAGTGTCTTTAAGCCACAATAGTTAGGGCAGAGTTTAAGAATAAATGGTGCCGGAATGATATTAATGCTGTAATGCACCATCAGTGGTTTTGGTTTTGCTCATATTGATGCAGATGAGCTCAGACTCAAGTGCACTGTTTAATAAGGTTTCCACTTCAATTTGCTTCCTTCTCCACAAGGATTTTGCTGCTTAGACAAATGGCTTCCTTTGGGGCTTGTGCTATTTCCAAATATAACATCTACTGTGGAACTTTGCAAATACCTTGTACCAGGAGAATCTGGGTGCCAAATAGTAGTTTTCTATCAAGTTCCCACATGGTGGTTACCAGCTAATTGTCATGGTTGTGTGGGTAGAACATCAAATCCAAATTCCATAATGGAGAAGACTGTTGAGCAACCTGCCTCAGATCAGGCAGATATCTGCAAATAGAATACATTCATGTCATTTGTGGATTATGCACAGTTGTCTATGAGATCTTAATACCAGAGATTTGCTGTCTGAAGGAGAGGTGTGTGTTGAGATGGAAATGATGAAATAAATCACTGTGTCTGAGTCAAAAATGCATGAATGACAACAAGCCTGGGAGCAATATGATAAAAAATTGGATTAAATTAACATTTGAAGATGGAGAGAATGGCACAAGTGGAGCAGACACAGAAAATGAAGGAATTTGTAAGTTTTTGTGGAGTGTATATATAATGAGATGGTGACACAGTGAAAAGCAGAAGGGTTTTTCTCTGAAAGTGGGTATTTGTAGGCATTTAACATCTCACACTGACTACTAGAGTCATTATATTAAAAAACCAGGACTTTGCATCTGCTCAGCAATATCTTCATTATTACTAATTCAGATGCTGTACAATTGATCTATGACCGTCCATCTAGTCTAATCAATTTAAAAAACTATACTTGGCCACCATTCAGTGTAAACTATTTCACAAAGCAGCACATAATATAACAACAATAATAATATGGTACAATGGGTTTATATGACCACTACATTTCCATCTTATTTTGAGCATATTTCAAGTTTATTTGACCTCATCAGTCCTAATCTTACTCAGCATAAGAAATGTCAATAGTCTCAAGAATGTGACACAATAACCAAGCAAAGGTATCCACCACCAGGAGGTAGACGAGAATAGAATAACAGAGCTGGAAGGGACCTTGGAGGTCTTCTAGTCCAACCTCCTGCCCAGGCAGGAAACCCTACACCACTTCAGACAAATGGTT
>JANHZT010001616.1:168747-183822 GCA_032468215.1 Stegonotus admiraltiensis | reverse complement strand
TCTGGAAGTTTTTCTCTCCCAGGCAAAAAGCAGCAGGGGACAGAAGTTTGTTAAATTACTGGCTCGCCTGCCCCTCGTCCCGCCCCCACTATTTATTGGCAAGGGGCGGGGCCAGCCAGCAATTTAACAAAGGGTTCGGCCGAGCCCCCTAGTACCGGCAGAATCCCACCACTGCCTTTACTGCTGGTTCGCAACGGGGCTGTGTGTGCGCTTGCTTTGCTTGTGCACACGCGTGGTCTTCTGCGCATGTGCAGAAGCATTTTGATGTCATCAGGGTTGGTGGGCAGAGCCTCCCGCCAGTTTTACTACCGGTTCTATAGAACCGGTGTGAACCAGGGGCAACCCACCGCTGAAATAGGTTGTGATCTACTTTGTCAAATGCCTTACTGAAGTCCAAGTATACTATGTCCACAGCATTTCTCTGGTCCACTAATTTAATCACTCTGTCAAAGTATGCAGTAAGATTTGTTTGGCATGATCTATTTGATGAATTAATTCTTCTCTAAACATCCCAAGTTTAGTCTAACAGTTACATTTGTATATTTCTTTTTCTATTTTACATCTTTTATCAATATCTGAATCTACATGTTATCCTGAATCAATCCTTAAGGCTAGTAAAGATTAAGCTAATATAATGAATGAACTGCATGCATTCCCAATTAATTTCAGGCAATTGATTGTTTTCTGGCTTTTCTTTCAGTTACTTCATGTGTATTCTCATCATAGCTGCATCGTAGAGTTGTCCACTGTAACTTACTTTGTTATCATTTAAATAGCTTAGAAAGCAGAAAACTCAGGCAGCTGTTACGTAGAATCTGAAAAGGAATCTGCAAATTTTTAAAAAGGTAATAGATACGTTTTATATAAGTAGGAAAAGCCAGAGGTAGATAAGTGAGAGGAAAGGTAAAATAAAAGCTTGAATCCTGTTTATCTTACAGGTCATCTGCTCCCAGGTAGAATGTGCCCATTCTATATACCTGAATAGCAAGGTGTGCTGCAGGTTTCCATGTCATGTGAGGCCAGGGAGCAGGAATGTGCCTTATCCTATAGAATAGTCTGAGATAAGGATGGCCTCTCTTTGAAATTTGGAGATGATTTAAAGGAACTCTCTTTTATCAAGCACTGGGTGGGGTGTCGCTGCTGCTCATTCACTGTTGGTTGTATTATGATTTTATTTTATTTTTTATTCTTGTAAATTCTCCAGAGTTACATAATTGGGGCAGCACAACACGGCACAGAAATAGCATCAGATAAATAAATACAAAATAGAAGAACAAAATAGGTTAATGATTCAGAGTACATGAATGTTGAACTTCTTATATTATTTATTTATTTATTTATTTTTCAACTTCATTTTAAGCTGCCATAATTAGCCTTCCTCAATTGGAAGTTGTATTCCAACAATATTCAATATTTTTCCAATGCATTAGAATTCGTTTCTTGGAAATCTCTCCCACAATCTCCAAATGTTGACTAGAAATTATGGGAAGAGAAGTGTTATATCTCTGGTAAGTAGCAGGCTGGGAAAGGCTGAGCTATAGAAAAATTCATTACCAGAGAAAAAGAAATTAAGAAAAATTGAGATCATATCCAAGGTTTATTTTAAATCCCAAAGCGCAGATAATCAGAACTGCTAATGAGACCCTTCTATTTCATGATTATGGTCTTATTGCAGTTCAGAGTACTGATGCATATTAGTTGATACTAAGTTAAATTTATTACCAAAAATTAATTTTAGGGCTAGTTATAACTCAGGTGGTGGGAATACTGTCTTTATTTTGAAAATACCTAATCCCATATTCTAATGAATCATGCATCCCCATTGTCTTAAAACAATAACCTGCTATTGCAACATTAAGACACTGGAACTTTGTTATGAATCAGAATTATAAAAATATTTCATTCAACTGGATGAGGATCTCAAGAGATAATAAATCATAACTTCCCCAGCTGGAAATTGTTAAAAATGTAGTGACTAAAGCATTTCTGCCGCATGCAGTTATTCTTACACTGCAATCCCATAAATTCCAGTTGGAAGTAAGCCAAAGTTAGTCCACTGACATAAGATTTCAGCAATATGGTTCACCAGGTATCATTTCTTATGGGCACCTTTTCAATGGCTGCTTGATAATACCTTTTTGTGTTAAATTTTCTTTTGTATATTGAATATAGGATAGTTCTAAACTTTTATATTGTATATCTCACTGAATATAGGAAATTATACACTGTTTGGTAACAGAGCTATAACTCATGGAAACAGCTTGTGAAGCTTACTGACTGATTATGACCCAGAAATCCTAATCTTGGGAGCAATTTCTGCATTCATGTCAAAAGCACCTACCAAGGCACTTCCAGGTTGAAAGGGTTAGCCAGTAATATCACCATTGCCCAGGGGACACCCTGGAGAACTCCTCCATGTCCCTGGTATTTTCTCACCAAAGTGATACCTATTTATCTACTTGCATTTGCATGCTTTTGAGCTGCTAGGTTGGCAAGAGCTGGAACAAACTGACGGGAGTTATTTTGTCACATGGCTTGCATTCTCAGGTTTTGAACTACTGAGCTGTTGACCCCCAATGGTCTTCTGACTAACCAGTGTCCTAACCACATGAGCCACCATGACCCCTGAGACTAATCTCTCAGGATTAAACAAGAAAATGGTATTCATTTATGACTCAACACACAACACTTCCCCACACACACACACAACTTATAGGAAAACAGTGACAAATGAATCAAATCTCTCCCTCAGCCTATTTTGAATTTATCCAAGAATGATCCAAATTCTGTCCAAAAAGATCAGATCATTCCCCAAAGCGATCCCTCCTAATATGCTAATGTCCTCTTCTTTTATTTACTAATATTTTAATAAATAAAGGGCACGATAATGGGCACAAGGTACACCTACAGTACATCTACCTACACAAGGTACACCTACACCTATATTGCGGGTGTCAAACGCTGCATCACATTGCTGTCACATGACATATTGCAACAGTTTTTCCCTTTGTGGTGCTGGGGTGGGTTTGGCCTGTGCATGATACATCTGGCCTGCGGACCACCAGTTTGACACCCCTGACCTATATCAACAGTCTTATGGAGGCTCTCTTTTCAGAATGCAAAACAGAAAAGGTAGCCTCGCTGCTTTGGGAAAATTCCTGACGGTGGCCACAAAATTCAGCTCTGAAGACACTATTAAATGGAAGAATGGAGGGCAGAGATCATAGCCTTTTGCTCTCCTGATATGACCCACTGCATAGCAATTCCTGGAAAGATTTTAATTCTTTTTTCTGAAAGAACCTTGTCAGCAACTTGAACAATTCTGATTTAACTTTGCTAGAATCTCTAACAATAATGACCTAAATTGCCAGATTGCTATGCCGATTACTCCTTGTTTCATTGTTGCAGGTGTGGTCAGGATTACTGCCGTGTTTTAAATCCAAGCACAATCTTAAAATAATCACCAATCTTTTCTCATTTCTATCTGTTTACTTGTTCTCACTGGGTCTTGCTCAGCAGAATCAATGAGAAACCATTAAGAAACAGCACAAGGTCTTCTTGATGAAACTTTTCCCCCATGTGCCATTAATTGGCTTGTTTGTAGCCAGTAAGGATTAGCTCTGCTCTGCTGCTCCCATCCCTAAGAAAGTAGGAGGAAGAGTAAAAAGGCTGTGGAAATGATAAATCATGCAGAGAGGCAGACAGAGTTGTAATGATCAATAAAACAAACAATTATCCTGTCATTATCTGGTGCAGCATAGCAATGGCTTGAAGCTCTAGCTCAGGAATATAAATAATAACTATCATAAAGAGGAGGGAATTAAAATTTATGAAATTCTGATCTCCGTGAAGGAGCTTTTGTAATGAAGGAATCTATGTAGTACCAGCAATAAAACTTATCATTCATTTAATATGGAAGCAAAGTTCTTGGGAACTGCAATATACTGGGAAGATATGACGCATGGCTTCTTCTGCTCAACTTACAAGCTGATATCCCCCCTCACTTGAGAGAATACTCTGACAAATGATTCCACGAGAAAACCCTGAAGCATACACTTTCATGTAATTCTATAACAAGTAGTGATAATATTCCACCAATGCAATTACTGTTGTCACAATAGTAAATCAAATGAGTGTGTGCCTGTAGTCCTGGAGCACGTTTCTCCCCTCTAGTTGGTATCTCTGAGTCCTGAAACAGATATTACTTACGATTAATAACAACAGTAGCTGCAACAACATTTAGAGCCCATCACACCACATATAACTCTTGGGGGTTTACAAGAAATATAGAAAAATAACTAAAATATCCAGGGTTAAACCTAATTAAAATGTCTAAAATCAACAGGAAAGCATGCTCCAGGTCCCATCCATAAGACAAAACCAACTGTTGGCACCCGGGAAAACTTTTTTCTTTTTCTATAGTGCCTGCCTTCTAGGACAGTGATGGCTAACCTTTTTGCCGTTGCATGCCAAAAGCAGGGGGAGTGCAGGGAGGTCACCCACGTGTGTGCCCACACCCATAATTCAATGTGCCCCGTCCCTATGCATGCACCCCCCTGCTTTTAGCATGTGATGGCACGGCGGGCCTGGTAGGCCCGATTTTCACTGTCCCCAGGCTCCAGAGACTTTCTAGGAGCCTGGAGAGGGTGAAAATGGCCTTCTTCACCCCCAGAGGCCTTTGGGAGGTCAGAAACAGCCCATTTCCCAACTTCCGGTGGGATCAGAAGGCTCAAAAATCAGCTGGCCGGCGCACGCATGCGTGCTGGAGCTGAGCTATGGCAACACTCGCGTGCCCACTGATATGGCTCCATGTGCCACCTGTGGCACCCGGGCCATAGGTTCGCCATCATGGTTCTAGGATGTCATCCCCCACCCCCACCCCAAGATTAGATGTGCCCTGTTCCTGCTCACCTTTTAATGATTAATAATGCCTTTTTGCAAGGCATTAAAGACTTGGCATTGCCATGTAGCCTGGGCCCTGATAATATGAGTGAGCGCATTTCATGGTTCATTTGGATGTGGACATTATGAATTTTCTTGGCAACTATTTTTTAGCAACAGCAATAACAATTTGACTTATATACCACTCCATAGTGCTTTACAGCATTATCAAAGTGGTTTACAGAGTCAGCATATTGCACCCAACAATCTGGGTCCTCATTTTACTGACCTAGGAAAGATGGAAGGCTGAGTCAACCTTGAGCCCTGTCAGAATCAAACTCCAGGCTGTGGGCAGAGTTAGCCTGTAATACTGCATTCTAACCACTGCATCTCATGGCTCTTTTTTTTTTTTTGCTATTGATGTTTTTACATTTTAGCTGTTTTATTCTGTTTTTATTTTACTTTACATGTTAGCTGCCCAGGGTTCATGTATATGAGATGGGTGGCCATATAAATTAAATCAATTGATCAATAAAGACAATAGAACCTCCAGATAAGGAAACAAAATAGTCAGCCATACTTAGTGAGGGGTTTTCTTTTAATTTGCTTTAATTCTGAGAATTTTTTTAAAAATTCATTTATTAATTGTATTGGATATTGTTATTTTAGTTGGCTGTTCACCGCCCTGAATCCTTCGGGAGAGAGGGCGGTATAGAAGCTTGATTAATAAATAAATAAATAAAAGAAAAAGTAGAGAAAGAAAAATATTAAAAAGAGAAAGTATAGAGTAACACATTCAGAAAACAATTCTGTTTTTAAACATTTATTTAAACACATGGAACAATACTTATCTACTGACATATCTGTAATTAATGAAAAAGATTCATTTCACTTTTATTCTCGTGGATGCATTTATAAAAAAAAGCATTTCACCTGCATCCACTACTGAGGAATGAAGTCATGAGATTTGTAAGGGAGAATGAAAAAGAGCTTAACTGAAAGTGAATACTAACCAATTAGCAACTAGCTAAGAATAAATCAAGGCACAGCTCTATACTTTAGAAAAGAACAATTCCTTCCTGACTTGTGTGGAGGCTGCCTGGCCTTGGTTTTCCTCACTTGCCTCAGTCTTTTTCCGAGTTCAGATTCTTCTCTACCGTCATCAATCTGAAGGCTGACTTGTCAATTAAAGAAGGCATGCCACTCCAGAATCTAACTTACAAACCTGAAATATGTGCAGATCAAAGAAGAGAAAATAGGGCAACTATCGGATTAAGAATTCTGCAGTTTCCTTATCATTCTTGTATGAGATGCTTAATTATATCCCTAATCAAAATTAATTATGATTAATTATATGCTGAATCAGGAAACATAGATTTAGGGATTGCATGTTTAAATTAGGATGCACTCCAATCACAAGACTGAGTTAAGACACAATTCAGTGATTTACAAAGCTTTGTTGCTGTTACTGGTTTTTATTGGCTTTTATTTATATATGCAATTTATTTAATGCATTGGTAAATTCATCTGAGGAAATTTGGCAATCTTTTTAAAAAATGAGTTTTTTGGAGCAAAGCTTCTTTAATTTTCTTACTATTGTTGTTATTATTATAGATTTAATCTTCAATTCGATTACAGTCTGGGACTGGTAAAAACTTATTAGTTCAAGTCCTATCCAAGGCCCTAAGAGCTGTTAAAGTAGCATCTGAGCATATAGGCCAGAGGTGTCAAACTCATGTCGTCACGGCAATGTCACATGATGTATTGGGACGTTTTCCCCCTTCGCTAAACTGGGTGTGGCCGTGGCCAGCGCATGATGCATCTGGCCTGTGGGCCGGGAGTTTGACCCTGATATAGGCAGTTCTGAATAGTGTGGGGTTTTTTGTAAAATCATTTTTTTCTCTTTTTTTGCTTTTAATTTTTTTACTTTGCATTAGTGTTTATCTTTTTAATTGTCCTGTTGAGTTTGTCCTCAATTTACGGACGGAATTGAGCCTAGAATTATTGTCATAGGTCATTAACTAATTCACCACATGACTGGACCTGACTTTACAACGTTTTTGTGGTAGTTGTGAAGTGACGTCATTATACTCGATGGTCATTTTTTTGCTGGAAACCAGAGCTAAACTCTGAAAACCAGCAAAAAACATCAAAAAACGCAATCATATGACTGCAGGATACTGCAAACATCTGTAAAGGCCATCCAGTTACCAGGCACTCCCAAATGCAATCACATGATTGCAGGGGAGGGGGTGCAGCTGTCATAAATTCTAAATCAGGTTTTAAGTATCTTTTAGGGAGCGTGTTGTAACACTGAATGGTTTCTAAGTGTTAAGACTGGTCACAAGTTGAGAACTTACCTGTAGAAAGTCAGCTACATAGATAAGAGAGAGAAATGATTTGTTTCCCTGGAACTCTAGCAATTCCAGCTCTTCAGATTGAACTGCAGATTTGAATGGGATCTTGGCTGGTTCGTTCATTCCTAATAGATGGCAGGGGGAGCTGAAGAGAGTGAATAGGCTAGGTTGCACTGTATGCTGGAATCTCAACTGTATAGAGTAATATGGAAAAATCAAATACATATATAATATAGTGAACAGAAACAGGTTGGGGTGGGACCAAATGATATTATAGCTCCAAGCAACTTAAACTGAATTAAAATACTAAGCAAATGGCTTTCTTTTGCTTGCTGGCTCAATTCCTTCTTTTCCCCTCATTTCGACTTTTACACCAACATTTCTTTCATAGGTAGTGTATTCTGATTTTTCTTTTGTAAGTCTATAAGTCTGTAACTACAACATAGCAATTCTATTTAATTATCTCAGTAGAGCTGGCAATTGCCACAGTAATTTATATTCTTGCTTAGTTGCTATTGAGCTGTCAAAGGTTTGTTTTATATAGAAAGATCGTATGAACTGATGTGATTTTCAATAGATTGATATTTAATTTAATAATGCCTTTAGCATTATTTAAATCTGTTTGGGGTTTGTGCCATAAGATTACTTTCTAATATACTGATTTTGAGAAACCGAGAGCATGCATAATGCGATAGCAATATCATCCATAAGTTCAATGTTGGGATAAACCTGGTCAGGCAGTAGAATGTATAATTAAATTTATGTTGTGTGTCAAATGATTATGTCAGCCTGGAGGCTCTTTCATACTTACTATATTTTTATTACTTCAGGGACAGAAGCTGAACAAGCCAGAAATTCAGAAGTAGCAGATGGTATAGTCCTCTTAAGAAGGTACCATTCAAATAGGAGTCGAGGGGAGGGAAACTGTTGCAACAATGACCTAAGCTATAACTGGATGCATATGCCAATACTCCTGCCTTGCAATATTTAAAAAGTAGAAGAGAAGAAAAGATTTGGCAAGAAACAATGGTTGAATTAAACTGTACAATTCACTGAGATTTGAATGCAGTGGTGGAATGAAGTGGACATATTTTAGGCTAAAGTAGAGAAATCCCTACTCAAACATGACATTATCCTTTAGGAAAGTCATTTAGGAAAGTCATAAATTGGGTTGTTAAAATATATAATATAACTTGACTTGCTGAAGCATAGAATATAATTACCTAAGCTTGGTGTTTCCTCTTGTTTTCATCTATCCAATAGATCAACATAACTCAATAAGATGTTAATAATGTTGATTAATAACTAGGAGGTGTATTTTGAGAAAATGCTGAAATATACACACATTAGCATGTACCTCCCCGCCCCCCAGCAAGCTTTTGGAGAACGCTTATGATAATCTGAAACTAGTCTGTACCTGATAAGATCTAATCTGCATGTCTGAAGTCTCTCCATCATTCCATCTAATCATGCAAACTAGTGGAGATGTGGCTTGCAAATCAGCCACAATTTTCCCCCCCTCAACTTGTCTGATGAAGAGTTCTTGACATTTGAAAGCCTGTAGGAATTCTGAACAACTTCAGCTGGCCATTCTGGTATAGATCAGGGATATAATGTCCTTATATAAACTGTCATGTGACTTCTTATTTAAATATTTTTTAAAAAATAAAATTTTCTACCCAAGGCACTTGACAAATGCTTGGGTTCTATAAGTGACCTTGCTCCAGAAAGAGGCAAGTGAGAGAACAAAAGGTGCAAAAATAAGGTGACCAGAGACAATTCAGTTAGGTGAACTTAAGGCTTTCACTATGAATTGAAAGCGTGTGCGTGAGGGGAGAGCAGATTCCGCATCTGAGTCTACTTCAGCCATACCCATGTAGCATTAGTTTAGGTCATCAGTTCTGTGCAATGTGTCTCTGACAGGACTTAAAGAAAGATATTTCATCTACCCCGCCAGCATCCTAAGCTCTGGTCTGCTGATCCAACTCTATCTTTATCTTTCTGTCAAAGACCAAAATGTGAACATATGCTAACTCCTCTCTAAGGAACTTGCTGTTACCTGATAACACCGGGCATACATCTCCCCACAGATCCTCCTGCTGTTCCATCAGAAATACATAAAAAAGCTGTATATGCTGAAGGGTTGCTGGCTTTTGCAGTTTTAACCACAGATTTCAGGTAGCTCAATGGTTTCTGAAAGCAAAAAAATGATGAGATGTTGGGCATTTCTAACCACTTCCACTCTTAAAAATATCATACCTCTGATATTCCTATTGTGAAGAAAGATTTGAAAATACATCTGCAGCCCAAAGAAGCTGGAAGAAAAGTCTAAAAATAAAGGAATCTGGAGATTGTTCTTTCAAATTATTTAGTGATTGGAAAATTCAACTTAGGAAGGGAAATTGTACTTTTAAACTGTGATTAAAAACAGTGGTACTGTTTGGACTTCAGGAATCTAGGCCCCATTCAGGAGAATGAATAAAGGACTCCAGAATGTAGCAGGAGGCTTGCCATATTCCAAAGCATCTGTTGACAAAATAATTCCAGATTGTTTAGATCAGCAGCCTAGATATTATCTAAAGAAATACCGCCAGTTACTAGATCTCTGAATGCTAACTTCTGGAAAATAACCAGAAATACAGAGTTAGTCCAGTGACCCATCTAATTTAATTTAATTGACATGGTGTTTACTCCAGGTTTTAGGCAGGAGTTTTTTAAGTGTATCTCTCAATACAGTAAGTGCTACTGATTTATTGATCCAGCAGGGCTCTTCTGTTGTAATGTTTAAATCGTGCATTTGCTGTATTTTCCATTGGGAATATTTAAGAGCCAGAAGTGTGTCTGTACAAGCACCTTCAATCAGTGTTAACAATCCTTTTTTATATGCACAGTTGGGCACAGCCTTCACCAGTTTAATATATTTCTAGCCACTTCTCACAGCACTAAGTTTCATGCCCTGTGTGAAATTTCTGTCCATCAGATGAACCAACACAAAATGGAACATGGTTTATTATTCTGTACCATTATGCCTGTTTCCAGAGAAACTAATTATTCTGCATTGTTGTATTAGATACTTTAAAAAAGATTACATTTTCTTACTTTAGGCTGATAAAAAAAATTAAATCCATCAGTTCTCCTAAACACATTAAAGATGGAGTTTCTGCTCCTAATTATTAATAAGTTGGATTTCAGGATGCAGAATATTTGACTTAAGCTCAATATATTCATGAACAATGTCACAATATTACATTTTGTACTGAAATATTTTTTCATTTTATTAAAGTTCATTGCAGGTGGACCAAACTTGAGCAGTTCTTGCTCAAGGTCATAAAAGCTTAATGGGCCTTTTCTGAAAAGCACTACCTAAACCTTATCTCCAGCTTTACAGACAGCAGCATTCTTGTCTCATCTGCCAAAGTGTTGGTGTGCCTATCCACACACATTCCCAGATATGTTACCAAGACACCCAGCCAAAGAGTGAAATTAAACAATGCCAGTGAAAGTAGATAATATATAAAGGTAAAGGTTTCCCTGTCAGTCATGTCTGATCTAGGGCACGATGCTCATCTCCTTGGCCGAGGGAGCCAGCATTCTCTGAAAACAATTTCCATAGTCGTGTGGCCTGCATGGCTACCCTGTTTCCCCCAAAATAAGACGTCCCCTTATAATAAGCCCAATTGGGCTTTTGAGCGCATGGCAATAAGGCCAAGCGCTTATTTCAGGATTCAAAAAAATATAAGACAGGGTCTTATTTTCGGGGAAACACGATACTCCTTGCAGAGAGCTGGTCATTGCATTCTTTTAGAGAGTTTCTTTTAGAGCCACTTCGAGGTTTATCTGTGTCGTCAGGGCCACCTGAGTATTGCAAATGGGTGTGGAGCCAATTATGTTGTAAACTGGAGATAGATGATGTCGTATCCATCCCCCTCTGTTAAGAGAGGGCTGTTCAATTTTGATATAGATGGCTTCTTTGACCCCACTCTGTCCAAAATGTGGACTTTGCTGTCTTCAAAAGAGTGGCCTTTGTCTTTTAAATGCAGATGGACTGCTGAACCTTGTCCTGATGGGTTTGTTCCCCTATGTTGTGCCGTGTGTTTATGATCCTAGTAATCCTACATAACACTGCATTTAATTCAATACTCTGACTGCCCCAGATATAGTATACCAAACCTTGGGGCCAGAATACCTATGAGAATACAATTTCTCCTCTGATTGTTTCGGTCCATCCAATAAGCTGACATGCTCCAGATCCCATCAGTAAAGCAATGAGATCTTTAGCAATTCTAGAGATTGTCTTCTTTCTAGATGTTCCTGCCCTATGGTAAAACATTTCCCCTGAAATCTGCACTGACCCAGCCCTCTCCTCCTAACTTTGACTTGACTATTTCAATAGAATGTTGTATAGGCTGATGTGATCCCACTTGATGTACATTGTTTTGGGGTTATTTGGGGTTATTTCATCCATTTTTCTTATTGTTGATTGTGTTTGTGTCTAATATATTGTTTCTGATCTTTGTAGACTGCCTAGAGTTGCTTTGGCAATCAAGGTGGCTAATTATTTGAATGATTATAGCTTCATTTCCTAGAAGAAGGATGCAGCATGTGTAATATTAATGTTGGTATGTGGGAAGAAAAAAATGAAAAAGTGAAAAGGTCTTTACATTCTGGTAGGCATCCCCCTAGAGCAGGAGTGTCAAACTTACGTCATCACGGCATCGTCACGTAACATATCAGGACCTTTTTCCCCTTCGCTAAACCAGGCATGGGCGTGGCCATTGCATGATGCATCCATCCCATGGGCTGGGAGTTTGACAGCCCTGCCCTAGAGCTAAAGAAGTTAAAGTTTTAGTGCAGAGACCAATAAGCTTATCCACTATTTTGTGAATATATTCAGTGTTTTTGAGCTAATCAGTGTTCGAATTTTATGGAAACAGTGAATTTATAAATTGCTCCCAAAAGAGCCACTTTCCCCTTGGGATCATCTGATCATCTGCAGGATTCTGCAAATTGTGTAGAGATTTAATGGTCAAATAAGGATGGACGAGCAAGCCAAAGCTGCTAGAAACAAACAAAATGAAGACATTTGAGAAAAGAAACTTTGCTCCGAGACAGTATTTAAATTAGTGAAGTTATACAATCTACTTAATCCAGAGATTTTGGATTTTACTTGCAGCACTAATTACAAGCCTATAACTGCTTGCTTGGTATAACCTTGTTAATTATTGCTGTTAGCTGGTTATCACTTGTAATGCCTGCTAAAGCTTTTCGTCATCTCTCATTTAGTGCTTAAAAAAATAGTTTCCCCCAGTAGCATTCTTTAATCATAGGGACTATGATTTAACCATACATGTATAAATTTTCTCTTCTTACCTTGACAGTGGGTTTAGCTAATTGGTGAAGAAAGAAATCCTCCTTTACAGTTTATGAACCAGATTTTTATCAGAGGATATATTTTATCTGGCCTTCCTGTTGACTTTCACAGAGTTTCTTAGCTCTCTGCTTCCACACAATACACATCCCTTTACACATCACTCTGCGACAAATGCCATTTGAACCTGATATTTGTAACTGTATGCAAATTAATGCCAAGTCCTGAAATCAAACTAACTGCACTTACTTGAAAGTAAGACTTTTATCAGGATGGCTGAGCAGATATGCACAACAATGAATAACAATAACATCCAAGACACAAATGAAATAATAGAATGAATGACCTTCATTTCATTTCATTATTTCATATTAATTTGGAGAAAAGAATAACCTGTTAATTAGAAGGAAGGACAAAAACACATTTGATAGTTTTGATGATGTTCCATGCAAGCAGTACCACAAGCAAAGCAGATGGCTAGCATTCAGGAAATCATCCTCTCTGAAAAACTCACAAACTTAGATTAGCTATGGGGATTGAGAAGACAGACATATTTGTGGATGTTTAATTTCCATTTATTTGGTATTTGAACAACAGACCATCTGTGTTCAAACCTTCTAATTATCTACTGGCAAGAAGGATTCTGACTGCAGTTGTTCAACCATTAACTTACTTTGACCTCTTGCCAACATAAAAGCAAGTACTTAAACCATAGCATTATCCTGTGATTTTTGCCTTGTTTATGTTCTTGCTTGTTTTTGAAGAGGAGAGGAGAGGAGAGGAGGGAGAGGAGAGGAGAGGAGAGGAGAGGAGAGGAGAGGAGAGGAGAGGAGAGGAGAGGAGAGGGTTATTATTATTATTAATAGCCTCTGAAAAACCAAAGTAAGTCATTTAATGCTTCTTTGGCATGGCCGTCCAAAATTGCTCCATCTACAGTATATATTTGTGATTTAAATGGCGTTCTTTTTTTTAATTATAATAGATGAATATTGGGACTCATTCTTAATCTGCAAGAGCCTATTGGCAAGGTTGCTTACTGTATACATGCAAATGTGTAAGGCTACATCTCTGTTGTAAACATTCCTGGATAACAGTGAAGAATTTGAGTTTTCTGCATTTCTTTTCTGCCATCTAGGAGTCATCCAGCTTTTTGCAGCTCACTTCTTACAGACCTAACAAAGCAAAATATTCTGCAGATCAGTGTGTTAGCTACCACGCTACTAGTTCATGCAATACCTATAGGCAAAGAATTGTAGAGGCAGAAAAAAGATAAGGATTGAAACTAGAAGCACCAGTATCAAACTGGCTTCCTGGGACAAGATGTATGGGCAAACAACCCCAGCTAGGGAAGGTTAGCCAAATTATATGATTAGCCATTATATTTATATAATATAAGTACAGGTATTCCTTGCTTACCAACCATTAGAAGTACAGGCATTGATTGATTGATTGATTGATTGATTGAATTTATATTGCTGCCTATTCGCCCATGGCGGCTTACAGAATATAAAATGACATTTAAAACAATAAAACTAATAAAAAGAATCAAATAAATTAATAAAGTATAATATAATAAAATCATAATAAAATCACCCCCCACTCCGGCGACAGCAGATCACATGAGCCATTTAATGGGGTCCATCCCGCTCTGGGTTCCCCAGGCCTGCTGGCTGAAGCAGGTCTTTAGCGCCTTCTGGAAGAGTATTAGAGTGGGAGCCGTTCTAATCTCTGGGGGAATGATGTTCCAGAGAGAGGGAGCCACCATGGAGAAGGTCCTTCTTCTGGGTTCCACCAGGTATATCTTCCTCGGGGATGGGACCCACAGCATTCCCTGCCTCCCGCTGTGATGGGTCGGGTAGATGTGATCGGCAAGAGACAGTCCCTCAGATAACCTGGTCCCAAGCCATGAAGGGCTTTAAAGGTGACAACCTGCACCTTCAATTGCACCCGGAAGCAAATCAGCAGCCAATGTAGCTCCCACAGGAGAGGTGATACATGTGCACACCAGGGTCTGCACAAAACCATGCAGGACACTGCATTTTGCATCAACTGGAGCTTCTGGATGCTCTTCAAGGGCAACCCCATGTAGAGTGCATTGCAGTAGTCAAGACGGGAAGTGACTAGAGCATGAGTGACTGTGAGTAGGGATTGTTGGTCCAGGAAATGGCATAACTGGAACACAACCCACAGTTGTGCAAAGGCCCTCCTGGCCATGACCGCCACCTGCTCTTCAAGGAGTCATGAGTCCAGGAGCACCCCCAGATTATGCACAGGGTCTGTTTGGGGTAATGCCACCGCATCCAAGACCAAAGGTGGCAATTGTCCCTGAGCCAATGAACCCCAAACTCAGAGCCACTCGGTCTTGCCAGGGTTTAGTTTCAACCTTAGAGCCTGGTAGTACAGTGGACTAAAACACTGTTATTAACATCTGCTGCTTGCAATTACTGCAAGTTCGAATCTCACCAGGCT
>JANHZT010001612.1:206029-224723 GCA_032468215.1 Stegonotus admiraltiensis | reverse complement strand
AGTCAGTTTATTGCCCCCACAAACCGGGTCCTCATTTTACCCACCTTAGAAAGGATGGAAGGCTGAGTCAACCTTGACCAAATGTAGCTTGTGGTACAGTATCCTTCCATAATAGATAACAAATTAATTGCCTGTTAGTACACCGAGGTCTCTACTCTGTACCTTCTATCTCTACTTGTGCTTTAATGATACATTTTTAAATACCTCAAATACAGCAATAATTCTTGTTTTTAGAATGAGAACCATTTAATCCTTTGTGTATGCTGGATAATTGCCAGTACTTTCAGTTTTAAATTACACATCGACTATTTTTTGATGTTGCAGGGAAAGTAGTACCTGGGCTTGGTTTCTTCTTGGAGGAGAAATCCCTTGTAATATCTGGGCCCCATATTATCTCCATTTTTCTCTATGAAAAATAAGCTGAACGTGACTTAAGTATTTTTGGAAATTGCCAATTATCTGCCAACTGGTTGAAAAGTGGAGGACAAGACTTACTCTGCCCTTACATAGAAGGACTCTAACAGCTGGCCTGAATGAGTATCAACAAAAGTCTACCTTATCTACCGGAAGGCTTTTACATACTTATTTTGGCTCAGGAGGGAAGGAAAAAGCCTGGAGCATTAGGAATATGAGGAGGTTAAGATCCTGGTTTTGTAACACATGAAGAACAGTCGTGCCTCAGAGAAAAGCTATGGTTTTATATGCAGAGCCACTTCATGTCACCAAAGGATGATCTTTGCTCAAACAACCAGAGGGGATCTCCTTGCAAAACCCCCCCCCCCAAAGTGAGGTTCTGCCGCAAAGGAGAGAGAGAGAATATTAAAGCTGCACTTGGATTTGAGCCACACATTTGCACTTGGAAGGCAGATGCCTCCTGGGTGCTTCAGGGGCTCATTAAATTATGAAGCACTTCATTGTCAATCATGCTGTTCCATGCTGTGGTAAATATGAGTGACCCAGAACAGATCCGTTAAGGGGAGACAAGTACAGAATGAAACATATTTGTATCACTGGATGTCTGCTTCCAAGACAAATGGAAGCATGCTTATAACTTTCTCTATTGTTTTAGAGCTTACTGACACAAAATTAATGACATGGATTCCAAACGGCAGATAGTAATTGGTACAAAAGGTGGAGAGGTCAAAGAGTTTTGGCTTTGGTTGTGCTGACTGTTTTCCTAGTTTGAGCCAAACATTGGAAGATCACAAGCTAAGACCAGGTTTTCCTCATTAGAATCCTCTTTACGGTGGTTTGCTTAACCCAAATTTAGCCAGAGGTCAGAGGCCAAGTGGAAGGCCTGCAGGCTGAAAGTTCTGGAGAACAAACTGAGTAGCCTTAGAACACGGGTATCAAACTCGCAGCATCATATTGCGTCACATGATGTTTTGCGACTTTTGTCCCTTCACCGAGCTGGGGTGGGTGTGGCCTGCGTATGACAAATCCAGCCCATGGGCCAGTTTGACATCCCTGCCTTAGAAGATCATCCATTTGCAGTTGGTTTAATTACAAACAGATGGACCGTATTGCGATGATCTAGAATAGTTATAAATATGCACCTATATCAATGAACATTTGCAAGTGTTCAAGTAATCAGAATTGTGGAATGCTTTTCCTACTATTGCATAAATAGCCACCCAAACTGTTTTAGGTTTTTAGTTATATTATATTCTTTGACAACACGGATAAGTAATGGCTCACTGGGGATGCAAATACCTCAGGCTTAATAACTATATGCTATATGCCGTAATCATGTCAGCCTCCCCATTCCTAGGTAAATAAGACTACAAAATCAATTCCAGAGGAAGGTTAAAACTATTTTGATTGAGATGGGCTGTATTAACCCTGACTAGGTGGCTCAGTGGCTAAGACACTGAGCTTGTCGGTCAGAAAGGTTCCGCAGTTTGGCGGTTCGAATCCCTAGTACAGGTCTCCTGTGTAAGCAGGTGGTTGGACTAGATGACCTCCAAGGTCCCTTCCAACTCTCTTACTGTTACTTCAACCCAATTGTGCCAGTCTGATTGTACTGTACCTTCTTCCTCTTCTTATAAGTAAGTGAATTAGGAAGGTGGCTGCCTGAACATCGTCCACATATAATTTTGTTGTTCTGAACTTAAAAAATGTTTCATCCCCTTTTGCTTAGGTAATGGTTTCTGCACATCTCCATCAGGGTCACCTTCTTTACTCTTCACTATACATGAGGTAGATATTTTCCATGCCATTTTCATCCATTGCTTTGTTTATTCAGAAGCGCATCCATTCTGTTAGGAATGGGCTTCCCCTTCATTGCTTTAAGTATGCCCTGGGTGGTTTGTCACAGATTCCATCTTTTGAATGCCAGGGACAGGAGAGGAAAGCCATTCAGACTGCGTTGTATGCAATGTAGCAAATTCTTATTTCTTTGAATCAGCATATTTATGCTTGAATAGTCTTTTTTTCCCCCCAAATGCTATGTTTCGGTTCTCCAACTTACTGAAAAGAGTAATACTGATCTCACATAGGAGGTGGGCATGAAATGCATCTAAAAAACCTGCTGTGATACAATTGCTATGTTATTATATTATGCTGTGCTGTGCTGTGCTGTGCTGTGCTGTGCTGTGCTGTGCTGTGCTGTGCTGTGCTGTGCTGTGCTGTGCTGTGCTGCATTATATTATCTAGAATACAGAATAAAAGAGTTGGAAGGAACCTTGGAGATCTTTTAGTCCAACCCACTGATTATATTACATTACATTGCTGTGCTGTGCTGTGCTATACCATATGCTGTATAGGAAGGACACACATATACACTGAATGAATTGAGAAACTTATCCTATACCCAAGTACGTTAACAGTAAATTACTGTTAGTAAAGTACTTCTCGGTTGGACTACTGTAACGCCCTCTACATGGTGCTGCCCTTGGGATAAACCTGGAGGCTTCAGCTAGTCCAGAATGCAGCTGCACGGGTTGTTACGGGAACTTCTCGTTACTCCCGTGTGACACCTCTCCTGCGTGAGCTGCACTGGCTGCCGGTGGTCCTCCGGGTCCGTTTCAAGGTACTGGTACTAACCTATAAAGCCCTATATGGCTTAGATCCGGGGTACTTGCAGGAGCATCTTCTGCCATCCTCCCATCGTCCTGTTCGCTCTCACAGAGTGGGCCTCCTCAGGGTGCCGTCGGCCAGACAATGTCATCTGGCAGCCCCCAGGGGGAGAGCATTCTCTGTGGGAGTGCCAACCCTCTGGAACGGTTTGCCCACCGGGCTTAGGACAGCCCCCAACCTCCTCTCCTTCCACCGCGAACTGAAGATGTGGCTCTTTCATCAAATGGACTGGCCCGTTGAGGGGGTTTTTACACTGTAATAATTTCAATTGATTTTAATTGGATTTTAATTTACATTTAATTTTAAATTGTTAAAAAATTTTATTCCTTGTAAGCCACCCTGAGTCCTTCGGGAGAAGGGCGGCATATAAATTGCAAAAATCAATCAATCAATCAATCAATCAATCAATCAATGAATTCCCTTAATCATAGGTATGAAAAATAAAATAAAGGATTGTTCTAAAAAAATACACTATGTAGTTTGCATTCTGTTATATGAGATTTTTCTCTGATGGCAAGCTACTGTACAGTGGACTGAGCCACAGCCAAAGCAGAGGATGCCCTGCTGAGCATACAATGTCAAATCACCGATTTCATTTTGCCATGACCAAATTAATTCCAAGCGAATCAGAATATGATTAAATCTGGAGTATTGTAAGTCCTTAATAATGTCGTTCTGTACTCACTTACTGAGAACTAAGTTACACAGTTCAGCGTTGTTTTACTCCTATACAAGTGTAAGACTTGAGCCTTAGTGATTGAATGAGACGTTACATATTTGCAACTGGTTGCAAGCCCCATTAACCACAAAGAGCTCCTTTTTTGAGCAGGCGTGCTCAAACGTTATTAAGATGGGTTGCAAATCAAAACTTGTTATATAAACAATACACGGGTTCTGTTCTGTTTTATTACTACTCTTCTGAAGGGTCTGGCTGAACCAACTTCTAATATGCTCTGTGAGACGAGAACAGATATCAGATCTTATTGAGGCTCACACTGCCTCTGCTCTTTTATTTGAGATGCATGCTAGTCATTGTATTTCTACAAGGACAATTTTCATAAAAGTCTCCTTCCCAGAGACATTTAAGACCTCAGAGTTTCTATTATTATTACACAATGATCATAACCACTAAATTATCTCTATATCCTTGTTCCATTGTTATCTACTCCAAAGCTGCATATTAAGTTCATATTTAGTATTGAAACACGCCATAACTCATTTTTGTCAGTATTATACAACAGCCATCACTAGCATCATTATTAATAGTCAAGGGCACAAGAGAGAAACTTTTTAACTAAACAAATAACCTGAGTGAAGGAAGCAGAAAGTTGATAATTTTATTTGAATTTATTTGTTTGTTTATGTGTGTATCTGTGTGATTCATCTATTACTGCAGCCCACTAGAACCCAAAGCCAAGTACAGATACTAATGGGAATATGTGTACATGGAGAGACAATTTGATGCAATGGTTAAGGCACCAGACTAGAAACTGGGCAATTGTGAATTTTAGTCCTGCCTAAGGTGGCTGGTTTCAGGTCCATCATTTTCTCTCAGCCCTAGGAAGAAGGCAATGGCAAATCATTTCTGGAAAAACATTGCCTAGAAAAGTGTAGGGAGTTGTCCAGGTACTTTCCAGGAGTCAAGACTGATTCAAATGCACCCCCTTAGGTACCGTATATCACAGAAGTGAGTACACCCCCTCACATTTTGTAAATATTTAAGTATATGCTTAAATACTGCAATTTGAAATGCTGCATCAAATTGGTCTGCAGAGTTCATTGCCATGAGGTGCCATGTTGAACTTCCAGTGACCAGTATGAAAGAGTGAGAGCGATAACACCAACTTTTAACACACCTGTTCCCCCTTCACATCTGAGACCTTGTACCACTAACAAGTCACATGACATCAAGGAGGGAAAACGGCTACTTGGGCCCTATTTGGACATTATCGCTTAGGGGTGTACTCACTTTTGTTGCCACCAGTTTAGACATTAATGGCTGTGTGTTTTGTTATTTTGAGGGGACAGCACATTTACACTGTCATACAAGCTGTATACTCACTACTTTACATTGTAGCCAAGTGTCATTTCTTCAATGTTGTCACATGAAAAGATATACTTCTCTCTCTCTCTCTCTCTCTCTCTCTCTCACACACACACACACACACACTCACACACACACACACACACACACACCCCTGTGATAGTGGTACCTTCCATGACCTTTTTAATGGAAGAATGAAATACCAGTAATGCACCATTTGTTTAGTTATTCCTTTCCATAGAACGACCTACAGAAGTGAATCACAACCTGTTCTCTCAGTATCCTAGGAAATAATGTTAAATTCCTAGGTTAACTTCAAATGGTAATTTCTTATAAGAGTATTGTTGAGGACAGAGTTAGAGAGAGTATGCAATGATGCACCTTGGGGGGAAATGACATTTTGTCCCCAAATTTTTCCACCTGATAAAAGGATATAGCGGACTGTCCCTGTATTCTTTGCAATGTTGCTGAAATGACTCTGCTGAATGGTTTTATCGCTATGGCATTAAATCAAAGGCAGCCTTTAATCAAAAGCTATCTTCTGTTCCCAGACCATCGTTAGAGGAAATAAACCTTGCAAGGATGCTTCAATCAATGGCTTGCTAGAAGAATTTGACAATATCTCCGTGACCCGTTCCAACTCACTTCGGAAGGAGAGTCCTCCCACGCCTCACCTGAGATCCTCCAACCACATAGAAATCCACCAGCAAGAAAATGGCTTTGTCACCTATTCCCAGTATTCCAGCGAATCGGAAACAGGGACTGATTTCTTTGTTGAAAGGTATAGAGACCGATGCCTTCGTGGGGAGGAAGCAGACAGATACTCCCAAGGGAGCTGTGCTGCAAAGCAAAATGGACACCTGGCCAAGCTGAAACCCAGTGAGATGTATTTTTCTGAAGCCAAGCCTTTGAAGTCTGACATCTCTAGATTCTTACCAGATTATCGCACTTCCTTGGAAACAAAAAGTAAACTGAATGAGTATGGTGGCCTGAAGCTGGAATATCAGAGGGTACCTAGCCACTCTTCTCTGGATTATAAAGAGCCTTTTCATTATGCTCTCTCTAGAACTTCTCTTCACAGTCAATACTCCAGAGAAGGACTAGAATACAGTGACAGTGAGTGGTCCAAGGATGATTACGACAAAAGACCAAAATCATCCTATGTGAACCAAGCAAGTCCTCAACCAGCCATGAGGCAAAGGTCAAGATCAGGGTCTGGCCTTCAAGAGCCAATCATGCCCTATGGAGCAAGTGCTTTTAAGTCCAATCAGCAAGGGTATTCCTATAGTTCCTACACCTACCCGCGATTGTCGGAAACAGCAGCAGGCGTTCCAAAGGTAAATTTGTATAGGTCCACATTTTCAACCTTACTATAATTTCAGTATTAAAATACTGTGTTTCTCTTTGGTAGCCACCTCAGTGCCTCAGTTCTAAAGAGGGTTTGGGTCCCAGAAAATTGACACGAGTTAGCATGGAAGTTTTCTCATTTTAAACCCTTGTCATTGTGATATAATGAACAGGATGCAGTATTCCTGCTTCTTCTAAATATGGGACAGAAGTCAAATCAGATTAATACAGGTACTAAGTAGAAATAAGGGATGCAGTGGCTCAGTGGCTAAGATGCTGAGCTTGTCAATCAAAAGATCAGCAGTTCAAATCCCTAGTGCCGCATAATGGGGTAAGCTCCCGTTACTTGTCCCAGCTTCTGCCAACCTATCAGTTCGAAAGCACTTAAAAAAAATGCAAGTAGAAAAAATAGGGACCACCTTTGGTGGGAAGGTAACAGCGTTCCGTGCGCCTTTGGCGTTTAGTCATGCCAGCCACATGACCACGGAGACGTCTTGGGACAGCGCTGGCTCTTCGGCTTTGAAACGGAGATGAGCACTGCCCCCTAGAGTTGGGAATAACCAGGACAACCAACAACCAGTGAGGGGAACTTTTACCTTAAGTAGAAATATCTAGTTGAAGATCATATGATAGTCAATAGAAATATGTGGAACTAGTCCATTTCTAGCAATTTTCTCATATTTTTTCTTTGTGGGTTAATAGCTTCATGGGCACCTCAAATATCCCTTTATTTTGGTACCAATTATAAATGCCAATATGTACATGAGTAAATGCTTTTTAAGCTACTTTGTTTTCAAATTGCTGTAGGCTTAGTTGTGCATCTTAGTTTATGTTTGGATGAGGTTTAAGATGCACATAATATATGTTTCATAAAGAGTTGAAATGTTCAACTGGCGTGAATCAAAATGACCATTTCTCTTGTTTTCCCTCATACTTAATTCTTGGAAGCATTTCCACAAAGAATCATACATAAAATCATTTTCTTAGGAGAAAATAGTCTGGATAAAATCAGAAAGAAGGTGGGTAACTTAGGGGAATTATAAATGTGAAACTACCTGATTTCCATAACATCCCTTGTTATAGTAAGCACCCAACCACCATAGCAAAATTGGCTGAATTGTTTAGTTTAGCGTGTAGATGCTACCTATGGCAAACATCCAGCTTTTTGTGAGGCATTGTTCAACAAAGAAGAAGAGGAAGGCTTCAGGACACAATCTTTTCCCCAAATAAATCTCATATTGGGATATCATTTTATAAAGTACCTACTTCTGATTCAGTCTTGTCTAACAATTGCAACCCGTCTTTGACTAGACTTCTATTTGGACACAAAGATTTGTGCATGAATGAACATGAATGAATATTGAAATGAAATTAAGCTAGTGATGATATTTTGTGTGCTATTAAACAGCAGACAAGTCCCGTACCCCTTCAACTCATTAGTTAAGATTTACTTGTCCTGCTCATTTTGGATTTCACCTTCCTAAAAAGATTCAACAATTCTATACCCTCATTAATAAATCTACCCCTACATTTTCCAATAGAACATCATCATGACCACCATGCTGACAGTTTTCTATTTTGAAACTAATTTTTCTTCACAAAATACCAGAACAGGCACAGACAATGTCACACAATAAATGTTAAACCATGCACAATGAATACTTATTTGCTAGCAGAAGAATATGCTTGCTGGTGATTGCTATACCTGATGATATAATTAACAATGGATCCCTGTAAGCCAGGTAGATAAGACTATGGAAGAAGCTTTTCATGTTGTTATCTCATGTCATTCGAGTTAATACTATTGAACTCAATGGAATCTTTTCCAGAACAAGAGCTAATTTATCTGATTCAGTCTAGGGCACTGTTGGCGAACCTATGGAATGTGTGCCGGAAGCGGCACTCAAAACCATCCCACGAGGAATGCGCGGCTTCACTGGCTCCTCTTCCACATTCCTATGCACACACGCGCACCAGTCAGCTGGCCATCGCACGTGCAGGAGCAGCAAAACCCGGAAGAGCGGTGTTCCGTCACGCATGCGCAGGCTGGCACCTGAACTTACGGGTTTATATCACGCGCATGCGCAATGGCCAGCTGGTGTGCATCAGTGCCGGAAACTGGAAGTTCTGGTGGTGGCTTTACTGTGGTGTGCCAAGACCTACACTCCAAAATTAAATACAGTTAAGGTATTTAACTCCCACTCCTATATGTCTAATAATTGCCCCTTCCATCTCACAGAAGATGTGTTTGGTGGAAGCATCTTGGAGGGCTCTGTGGAATTGTGTCTGAAGTATTTGGTCAATCATTATCTATGGCCTGCAGTCTTACATGGCACAGTTGCCAACCTGTTTCCAACAGGGCTGCTCTGATACCTTCAGAAAATGCATGATCAGAGCCGAAAGCTGGCAGATTTACTTTTCTGATTGGAATTTGAAGAAGTACTTTCTTGTCAAAACTCAACCCATGTATCTGGCTGCCATGGCTAATAACTCTTGATAGCACCAGACACATTCACCCTTGAGGTATTTGACTAATTCCTTTTTAAAGCTGTCTAAGCCCACAGCAAGTCCCACATCATCAGACAGCAAATCCCAGATCTTTGTCACGACTTGTACAGCGTATCAAGTTTTTTTGAGCTGTTTTAAGTCGGGTTCATTTTCCAGCTGAGCCTGCAATGAAGTATAGAGAACCTAACCATGTTTTATCATAGGCAGAACAGCAAGTCAAAAAGAACATGCTCCTTCTTTTCTGTCAAGCCCCAGAGGAAGTTGAGAAGTTATGGGAAGTTATGGAGGAAGTTGGGAAGTTATGGAGGAAAAATAGCAGCAGTTAATTGTGTTTAATTGAACAAGTCAGCTCTGAGTGGAGTTGACATCCATTGTCCATTTTTCAGTCCAGTGTGAGGAAATGTAATTTATATTGGCTGAAATTTGTGGATGAGTGCTTCGTTTGTGTTAGGATCTGCCATGGCTCATGTTCCTTTGCGGGCATCTCCCACACCTTATACCTTTGAGGTCTCTTAATGTGTTGCTTTTCTTTCTGCTTTCCTAGCCATGTTTTCCCTACCTAATCCCCCAAAAACCCAGAATTATTCAAGCACCAGGGACCTAGCTACCGCTTAGCAACTAAACAGGGCCAATCTGTGCACCTCTACTCACAAGGATGTGCTACTGAATTCTGTGAGACTTACTTTGGGGCCAGCTCATGTAGAATTGCAACTGAGAAAGCCTTTGTGCCAAGGAGAATATCAGATGCGTTTGAACTCCTTTAATACCAAACCTTACAGCTGTTTCTGCAGCAGCATGTGCCGTCTCACTGCTGTGACTTTGATGGATGTCTTGTCAGAATTTAATCTGCTTCATTGACCTGGATTTGAGGAAGTGATTCTTTTTCACTTTTTCTTATCTTTTCCTTAGGGCGGTTTCATTAATTTCTGTTTCTATTTTATACTTAGAAAGGTATATAATTTTATGTGTTTGTCTGATTTTTATCTCGCCAGGATCTCATCACTCTCAGTGGGATATAAATTCAATAAATATAGTGCATGTTATATTTAACACTTTCCAGTGTTACAGATATCTGTGCCTGGACTTTACAGGTTTTTTTTAGTGCATACATTACAGAAAATAACATGTGTAAAATATAGCAATGAGAGTATTTTAACAGGAGCTTTTTATTTTCTCCTGAAGACGTTAATGCAGAATAATTCTGATATTTATTAAACTACATGTCGGATTACTAATGGGCAGAGGGATTGACTTAATCAGTCTATTTCATGAGATCCAAGAGTTAAGACTTTTACAGAGGAGGCAAAAGAAACACAATCCAATCTGTTCCCTATATTATAGTTTTCTTAAGCAGCACATTGATTTTTAAGATACAGAACTGCATGTAATACAATGAGCAACGTTAGAAAAAATCAGACAACTGCTTTATCTCTTCCATACACACACACACCACACGCCTATTAGGAGACTAAGATAGATCTATTTCGGACTTATAAGCCCTCATTAGTTAGCCACACCTTCATCCCATGTATCCTCCCTGTAAAGGTACAGTATTTCTTTTCTTTTCTTTTCTTTTCTTTTCTTTTCTTTTCTTTTCTTTTCTTTTCTTTTCTATTCTTTTTGTGTGTGTGTGTGTATACACACACACACACACACACATTTTATTTAAAAATAAAAATAACACAAACCCAAAGCAAAAAAGAAAGAAAGAAAAGATGCAGCAAAAGACAATTAAAAGAAATAGAAAGAAGCTTCTGATTTTTTCTGTAGCAAATACAATTTCAATTTTTCTAATTATCAAATCATGAGACCATTTCTTTCTATGGCGTTAGCTTTACAAAGGCTGTGTTTGCATACAACTGCCACAGAAAAATGTCGTAAAATTGGATCAGTCATATTATGACCCATTTATAACCAGCACAACTTTCCATCTTGATTCCAGTTTCAATTATGATTGTAAGTGGAGGACTACCTATACTCGGTTGAAAGCCAGATTGGGAATGTCATTTTATCTATTAAATTACCTTCATAAATACAAATATAGAATGCATACCAAGTTGTGCTGTGCAATTGGTGTCAGTTGCATTTAATACACAGCAATTACATTGCCTTGATTTTTATGCATAAAAAATAATCAGTGTATTTCAAATATAAGAATGATCCTAGAAAGAATCAGCGTTCTGCTTTTGTAAGCTAAATGTTAAGTGAAACCTGCACTATCATTCTCCTGATCTAGCCCCAGGGCCTGCCTATACTGAGTATTGATTCAGTCAAAAGGCTCCTTAGAGAAATAAGAGTATTAAAGCCACAAGTAATTACATAATTTTGCATGGTTGGTTATTTCAGGTTATCCTGAAACATGGAGTTTCAAAATAGGGCATCCTGATCCCTAGCTTCTCATTGTTTGGATGAATTAATAATCCATGAAAAGTTGCAGAATTTTCAAAAAATATTCACGTTTGAATTTTGGATGTAACTTCTGTCAGAACTGATTCCCCAAATCTTCTTTCAGTTTTAATTCTTGACTACACAGCGATAAAAAAAATAATGTATTGTTAAGTTCCTGTCAAATAAAAGCTTCAGACAACATATTAATATATTTCTTTCTTATGAAAACAATCAATATCAATACTGTACAATGCAGTTGAGCAAAAATGATTGCAAGTACTTAAGAGTACTAAGAGACAAGGCCCTTAAAAACCTTCTTATAGTCATGTGAATCATTTTATATGCTCACCAGAAACTCTGTGTGCATCCTTTATACTACATTCTCCGAACCTCAGATCCTTGACATATGTTAGCCTACACATCCCAGAATTCTCAGCTCCATAGCCAAGGCTGTTTTACATATCTATAAAGGCCTCATCCCATGATCTAGGCTCACATAGAGAGTACTGAGAGATTCATTTACTATGAGAGCCTAGAAAGAATGAGAACAGTTGTTTTCATTAGCTGTTGGAACATATTTCCATCTTAATTTTAGCAATTATGTCATTCGTCTATGGCTGCAAGCACCACTCTTTCACTTGGAAGAAAACAGTAAGGCTTTTTTCTATGTACTGTATTTTTCAGAGTATAAGATGCTCCAGAGTATAAGATGCACCTTAGTTTTTGGGGAGGATAATAAGAGAAAAAAATTCTGCCTCTGCCTACCAGGTATTCATCTGGCTAGTGTCCTTAGCCTGGTCAGCTTCAGCACATTAGCTTGCTGGTTGTAAGCATGCGCTGGTTGTTATCAGCCTCATTGGGACTGATAAGCAGCTTCAAAAGCACAGCTGATCATGGGAGGGAGCTCCAGTGAGTAAAGGAGGGGAAGCGCGGAAGTGGTAAGACAAGGCAGCAGCTGTTCTGGGTTGCCATTTTGGGCTCTGTGCCTCACGTTTTCAGCCTCCAAACGCTCCATTTGAGAGGCGTTCAAGACTGCAGGGATCACCAAAGCATATCGCCACCAATCACAGCCCAAAAACGTGCAGAGGCCAAAAATGGGGCATGCGGAGGCATAAAACGTGATGTGCAGAGGCCAAAAACCGATGTGCCGAGGTGGCGATCAGCGGCAATGTGCTTTGGTGATCCCCGCAGCCTTGAACACCTTGCAAACAGAGTGTTTGGAGACTGAAAACGCAAGGTGCAGAGCCCAAAAATGCAAACCATTGTCTGTGGCAATCTGTGCAGCCAGGAAGACGACGCGTGAAGGCCGAAGGGCAGGTGGGCGGGGCTACATTCGGAGGATAAGATTTTCAGCCTCTTTTAGGAGGGGAAGTGCATCTTATACTCTAAAAAATATGGTAAATGCTGATCAGGACACATGTCACTAATTTCACATTTTTCTTGACCTACATGAGGAAAACAAGCCATTGTCCCTCCCTCTCTCCCATCTCCATTTAAAATAAACAAATTTTTCCCAGATATAAGATTGGAACTCTAAAGTATTTTGGAACAAAGCTGAATGTATCTGTTAAAGACTCCATCCCCCCTCCCTCTTTTTATTTACACTCTTTATTTTTCTACTTCAGATGAACACTATATTACGTTAGATCACCTCTGTATAATTCATTTAATTAACAAAACTGACTACTATACATTTTGAAATGAAAATGAATTATTAGAAAATCATCCCTAATTTTCTCTCAGAAAGATATAACTTCCCTCTGGGCATTAAGGAAACCAATAAATCTTGTCCTGTCTCTTTTTGGCTGAATGTGATTCATGAGCTGCTTGGGAAGATTAACACACTGAATGGATGAAACAGCTTTTTCTTCTTGGTCTTCATACCTGCTGTAAGATCCGTTTAACTGTGAAAACAGTTAATGTGAGCAGGGGCAGTTTTGAGGAGAAAATGCAGGCAATGTAAAGATAGTTTGACCAAAAAAATTGACATTTACTGATCAGGCATTGGGAAAATATCCTATAGAGCATTCCTGTCTCCATACATTTCCATAATAGCTGCATAGGCATTGCAAGTACAGGATATCAGGCTCTGATTTACATTAGTGAAGTTAGCATACTGGAATATAAATCACCTTACTACTTAGTATGGCTGTGCAAATCTTCAAAGGTACAAGCAAAGCAACCTTTAAAAAATGGTTTATGAATCAATGTCGCTCTTTCCCTTCTAAGAGCAGAGAAAGGGCCACAGTACTGTGCTATCTCTAGGGCTACCTCCAGCAGCCTAAAGCCTCTTCTAGCAGTTGCAAGGGGCTAGAAATGACACCTGGAAGGGACAATGTTGATGAAGAAGCCTCCTCCCAATTTGCAAGTTATTAAGTAATATAATATGTATTATTTTTTTAAATATACGCATAGATGGCATACAGGATTTCTTAGGAATCCATGTCATGGAGTGCTCATATGTTCAGAACAAGGTTTTTTGCTAGAGGATGTAATGCATTAGCAACAAAATGCTGAGATGTGATGATGCATAATTTGAGTCTACGAGTTGTTATTATAGGCACCACAAATTAGGATACGTTACATTTGAGAAGATGATTTATTGCTCATGCCTATACACAAGAATCTAACCAACTAACGGTCAGCACTAAACTGGTGCAAGATAACAATCAATGGAATTCAAGGGGTGGTGGACTTGGATCACTTGTGGCAATATAACAATTCCAGGCTGTTTCCTTTCTGGACTCCACCCCTAGGCTCTGCCTCTGCTTCTCCTGCAGACCCAAGAAATTAAAGAAAAAAACAACAAACGGTTGTAATATTGTCTTCTGAAATGTTTTTCACCATAGACACCTACCAGGTGAAAATAAATCAAGCACAGTCCATCAGTGTCTTAGCTTGCCTTAGACTACAGAAAAGCATCACACTAAAAGTACAATACTGTTACTTTTGGCCCTCTACAGCTATGTCCCATGTTCTTATCCATCTCTGCACAGTAATGAAAAACATTCAGGGTTCATTCTGCATTCATGTTGGGCAGCTGTACAATTTGTTTCACAACCAAAAGTTGACAGAACAAATCCAAAACAACTCAGTATGCATGTTTACATGAGAAGCTATTGGCATCAACAGAGCATTTGAAGGTAAGTTAGAAGTCCCTTATGCTTTTTGTAACATTTTCAAATTCATTGCTGTCTTCAGGATGACAGGAAATTCAGGTCTGCCTCCCTCTGGGAGATCTTTATTCACAGACAAGTCAAAAACCCTTGACAAAAGGAAACCAAGGGAACTTGTTGACCTTTTAGTTGCCTGTCTAACATCAGTGCAAGTATTGCTCTGTGATAAAATGAGAAATTCAATTTAAGGGGAAATTTAGCAGGCATTTGAGTAGGCTCTCATATTATTTTGTTTCCAGGCCTGTCTTTCAAAAGAGAAAATAAATGTAAATAAATAAAACTATGGTGTCTTTCATACCTAGCCTTGAAGATCAAAGCAAGCAGACTTGCATTAAGGAATAATTCTTTTTCTGTTACATCCTACATCTCTCTAAGTCATCTATGTCTATTGCTGATCAAAATGTCAAAAAAAAAGATTAAAAAGATGTTTCCCATTTGCTAAAATTATGTATTTATTTGTTAAATAGAGTACCATTAAGTGATCTACAAAAATGTTCTAGTTAAAGTAATTCATTTAGAACATTATTTCAGGCATAAATGCACCTATAATACAGACTATCCCAGCTTCTCCAATTGGTCCCTTCAAGATATGTTTGTTTCTGGATCCTGTAATTAGTGGTCAGGATTCTATGAATTATAGGAGCTGTCATCTCCCAAAGCTGGAGTGTAACAGTTTCTTGGCTTTTTAATTTCTAGTTTCCAGATAATATTTTCCACATCAATAACTGCTACAGAAATCTTGCATGGCTACTATGAAAATGTAGCACATTCTGGAAGCTTCCAAAATGCACTCCAGGACACTTCAGATACTTCATTGGTATTGAATTCCACAGGAATCTGGACTACGTCTCAGAAATAACCAACACATCCTGTGTATCACAAAAATTTGTTCCACGCTACTCAGCTTTAAACCAAAACTCTAATCTTCCTTCATGAAACCGATGTATAAAATACCATATTACAAAAGGCTGTAGTTCCAGAGTGGGGATTCTTGTATGAAACAAGCTATTAGACGAATTTTAGCACTACCTGTTGTTGTTGTTTTTAGTGTAAATATACATTTGATTGAAATATAGAATATCTTGAGGTGCCCAAGCACTTTATGAATTAGCTACCAACTTCTCATTTCTTACAAAAATTTGGATGAAAAATCATGCCAAAATTCAGTTCACAGCTGTGCAGATTTGGTTGTTTAATGCCAAAACTCCATACAAGTAGATTTTTATCTTCCTGAAGACCCCTAGGCAGGAAAAGTATGGACTGCTAATAGTAGGTTCCCATTCTTTGAAATAAAATGATTATTTTTGTACTTTTGAGTCAGTGTTGACTCCTGGAAACTGCTTGGACAAGTCCCTGCATTTTTTCTTGGCAAGATTTTAGAAATGGCTTGCCTTTGCCTCCTTCCATGGGCTGAAACAGAAAGGCTGGTCTAATGCCATCAAATTGGCTTCACATTTAAGGCAGGACTGTAATTCAGAGTTTCCTAATTTCTAACCTGATGTCTCCAACATTACACCAAACTGGTTCTGTAATAAACTATTATGTCATAAATTGTATTTTGTGGAGAATGAAATTCAAAATTCATTTTTGTACATAACATAACAAAAACTGAGCATGCAATATAGTTCACCAAACAATATACGTTCCTGTATTAGAATTCCTAAAGTGTACATTAGGAACATTGCAAAATACTTATAGATAGATGTGTTGGCAACTTTACATTCTAGGACTTGTTAGGTGAATGGCCTCATCTATTTACCATTACCTGTTTAGTTTTCTATCTGAAATTAGTCTAACTTTTCTAAGGTAATGTCCCTGGAAACTTTGAAGAAAAATTAGGTGTTAGGATTGTAGGTATGAATGCTTTATTTATTGTTTTCTTAAGAATTTATAATAGCAAAAGCCAACTGTTAGCAAAAAGGAGCATTTTATTTCTCTGGCTAGGGAGTGATCTATTGGGTGACTGAACTACAAAATGAAAGTTGGCACAAATATTTCTATAGGGAAGGGAAAAGGCAAAATAGAAAAATAGATTGAACCAAAGCTCTATCAACAAGTCAAAATAATCCCTTTTATTTCCTTCTAGGAAAAATATGTTTTGAAGATTTGTTTTTCTAGTTGTGAGAGCTGGTGACATGTTCAAACATTTTTAAACAAATTAAATTTGGGAGATACTCTTTCTTTACAATGATCTTGCAGCATCTTCATTTCAAGGCCAAGAAAAGAATTATCTGGAGAAAAAAATGCCATTAAAAAGATAGAAAAATAGTTTAATTTTAATGCCATTTCCTTCTCCAGATAGTTCAAACAGCCTCCTTTGCCTCTTTTTATGTCTTATATAAATATTATATAAAGAAAGACTTATATAGACTTTCAAAAATGGTAAATAACCATTTTCTGGGCCATACTTTTGTGATATGTATTCTGTTTTGTTTTACAACTTTTAATAGATGTCTTCACTTTCTGTTCCCAAAACCGAAGGAAAAAACTAACAAGCCAATAATCTGGATTCCACATCACAATGATATTACCACATCTCATCCAATAGCCTTCAAAGCTCAGAAAGGCTAAAACCAGGGGTGAAATCCAGCAGGTTCTGACAGGTTCCAGAGAACCGGTAACAGAAATTTTGAGCAGTTCGGAGAACCGGTAGCGGAAACTTGAAGTAGTTTGGAGAACCAGCAAATACCACCTTTGGCTGGCCCCAGAGTGAGGTGGGAATGGAGATTTTGCAATATCCTTCCTTTGGAGTGGGGAGGGAATGGGGATTTTGCAGTATCCTTCCCCTGCCATGCCCACCAAGCCACAGCACGCCCACCAAGCCATGCCCACAGAACCAGTAGTAAAAAAAAATTGGATTTCACCACTGGCTGAAACTAATGATGAAAAAAGAGGGGAACTTCCCAGGAAAGTTCCCAACCACTTGAGGTATACTCAGGGATGGCTCAAGAAAATAAGGATAAGGTAACTGCACAACTGAAGCTCTGCCCTCTTTTGTTACATGTGTGTAACATGTTCAAAAAGGGCTTTATTGTGTGGGGTTGATCACTACCTTGACTTTTTTAAATCCTTGCCATCAATCGCTCCCTGCCATCCCTGAACTGTTGATATACTCAGCTAAGTGAATTAAGGCTATGAATTGACTTTTATATCTTTTGTATGTGGATGATTAAAGTAAGCCGCTGTGCAAAATCCATGGCTAGCAAGATTATTGCGCTTCGGTGCAGTGTATCTGGCAATCATGCACATATCCACACATACATACATACCAAATGTACACTGTTCCATTTTTCTCTGTTTCTGGAAGGGTATGATGGAAAATTTCTCTGAGCTCAAGCATGCCACTTCAAGAGGCCACTCCTGAGACCTAAACTGCAACACACTATTGATCCACACTCTGGTAACAAATCCTACCAAGAGCTCACCACTTTTTCTGAAGACCTTTTTAAACCTCACTTTAATCACTGAAGAGAAAGCAGTAAATTAAAGCAGCAGGTTCAAGCACTGGAAGGCTTTAACAGGCAGGGTGCAGCAGGAAAACACACAGAAGGTTGAGTTATTGTATTTTGTAACCGTCCATGTTTGCCTGCAAGTCATAAATTATGGAGGGGAACATAAATAAGAATTAAATATCAGACATGTCTTTCTTCTTCTGTCCTTTTGATTATATCACCATTTTATTTATGATTCCCTTAAGAAAGCCAAACTTCCATTATGTACTATTTCTTCTTTAAATTGTTAAAAGTCTCACAAAAATGAAATACTTCACAGCAGGTTTTTCCTCTATTGCAGCTTGCCAGTGTTACTCCATTAATAGTGTTACAGCCTTTCCTCCCTTTTCAGAAGTGTGTAAATGTTGTTTTCCTGTGACTGTGAGGACAATCTCTTATTACAGTTTACCTTGTTGTCAATCCATACTGCTGTCATAAAAATCAAGTCAGAGATAAAAATTCTCAGGAGCAGAGCCAATGGGCCATTTTAGGACACAATTGCATGTTTTACTCACCTAAATATAGAGAAATGTAACTCATAGAGTATATTAGAAGAGGAAAATGTTTAACTGATAGAATGAATGTTATCTATATAAATAAAAATGTAAATGTTCGTTTGTTCAAAATCTTAAATCTCCGAAAGTTCTTCACCGATTGCTTTG
>JANHZT010001612.1:178955-189116 GCA_032468215.1 Stegonotus admiraltiensis | reverse complement strand
GTTTGTGGGGGCAATAAGCTGACTTTGTATAAAATATACAAAAGTATGAAGGCTATTGCTTAATGCATTGTAAGTCTCCGGAGAAGGGCGGCATATAAATCAAAAAATTTTTTAAAAAGTATTATTAGGCAGAACATAATCGGAAAAACTTCTAAATCCATTATGGTGAGTCATTTATTCTTTAGAACAGCCAACCTATCTTAAGATGAGCAGTGAATGAAATATTAGTAGAACTCTCCAATTTGGACTGCAAACCCACCTAATTTCTAGACAGCTACAAGGAGTTAGTATTTTCTGTAGCTAGTGGTTGCCAGGATCTTTGCAGCTAAAATCTGAGGGTCCTGCAAATTATGGTAATAGCAATAACATTTAGACTTATATACTGCTTCACAGTGCTTTGCAGCCCTCTCTAAGGGTATATATAGAGACAGCATATTGCCCCCAACAATCTGGGTCCTCATTTTACTGACCTCAGAAGGATGGAAGACTGAGTCAACCTTGAGCCAGTGATATTCGAACTGCCGAAAGACTGGCAGTAGGCAGTCAGCAGAATTTAGCCTGCAATACTGCATTTTAACCACTATGCCACCACAGCTCTTATGCTCCATCTAGATTGGTGTTGGTTTTTGTTACCATAGAAAGACTTTCCAACACTAATCATGTGGACTTTAGAGATATGAGGACAATTAGTAATGGATAAATTTTATTTCCATAGTTAAACTCACCCAAACAGGATTTTTAAGGTAACATTTTGGTAGAAAATGCTTTCAGGTGAGAACAAAAAGGAAATGTTAGCTACTGAAGTTAAACATATGGCCAATTTGAAATCAGATGTGTGTCGCCAGCATCTTAAGACAGAGCCCTACAATGTCAACCACAAATTACCTCTTTTTTTTTTTAAGGATAAAATAACAAGGAGAATTAAACATCTGTATAAGGGTATGTTTAATGCAGCTTATTTGCACTGTAATTGGTTCTATGTTGCAGGTGGACATCTGGTCACTTGGCATCATGGTGATAGAAATGATAGATGGGGAACCGCCTTATTTCAATGAGCCACCTCTCCAGGCCATGCGTAGAATCCGAGACAATGTACCACCAAGAGTGAAGGACCTACACAAGGTGGGAATGCTCACCTCTCCTTTGAATCTTGTGCTTATCATTCGTCTCCAGCATCTTAGCTGAAATAGGTGGGGATAACCTGAGGCTCCAGAACACCTAACCCCAAACTCACTGTATATATTCCCAGAAGAGCTTCAACATGTAGACAACCAAGAACACTGTTTCACGCAAACAGGATGAGATGGTGCAAGTTTCCTTTCGCCTCATGCACAAGATTATGTTGAGCCCATGTAGCTGTCTAAGTGTAGGCTTAAACTCATTTTAATCTCTGCATTAATTTATATTTCAGTGGGATATTTATATAGAATGTTCTGAGCAGAAACATTTGATACACCTGCATTTCTCCTTCCATTTAGCCTCTTTTTCTCTATGTTCTAAAAAAGGTGAACTATATGTAGCATTCAATTGTTAGCCATGCAAAACAGAAGATGAATGTTTAGGGTTTTGCACTGATACACTGTAATTATACCTTATATTCCCAGTTGTCCTATTGTTTATTGATAAAGAAAACAATTTTTATACATAGAACTGCATTATCCCTGATAAGAATGTGTGCATGAATACTCCCCCTCTCCCAATAGCATCCTTTGAATTAATAGCAGTTCCCCAAGAGGGTACAATTAAATAATAAAACCATACAAAAATTCAGAGTGAAAGTGAAGAGTTTCATTAATATCAATTACGTGCATTATATAAAATGGCAACAAAAGGCAGCAACTACTGTTGAAAAACACACCTATGGACAATGCAGCATAGGTTCAACTCAAAGCTTGGGGAAACAGATAGGTCTCCTGCTGGGGCCAGCTAAATTTCTCCCCGTGTAAATCATTGTCATGGTATGATTGAGAGCAAGTGAATTATGGGTTAAATGAAAGACCTTTAAAAGCTGCTTTTGGCTTGCAAGCCCCAATCTTCTGAGGTGTGGTTTAGATGTTAGCGTCCTCACAGTGTCATTTGGTCTTTCCTAGGTTTCATCAGTTCTCCGTGGATTTTTAGACTCGATGCTGGTGAGGGAACCTTCACAAAGAGGATCAGCACAAGAACTCCTGAGGCACCCGTTTCTGAAACTGGCTGGGCCTCCATCTTGCATAGTTCCTCTCATGAGGCAATATCGGCACCACTAAATTCGGCTGCTTTTGTTCATTCGTTTATTTGTTTTCCAGGAAGCAATGAGGTTGGGTGCTGCCAAATCAGCAGCAAGCAGTAGTGATCCAGTGAGAAATATGCCACTGTTGACATGGCTCAGCACACCGTGAAGGAGTCACAGTGAAGATGTAACTTGGCTAATTCCTGACAATGTCAACAGTTAGTACTCCTGGGTGAAATGCACCACAGTTGGATTTTTTTTGGCCTGAGTCAGAGCAAGAGGATTTGATTTTTAAACCATCCCGTTTGGGGTGAGTCAGGGGGAACTTCCAGCATTACCCCAACGGAAGGCCAAACTTTTATTGCAGATCAAAGGAGAACAACACTTCTGCTTCAAAAGAGACACTTTTTTTCCTGAATAAAAAAAAAAGAAAAGAAAAGCAACCCAAGAAGCACTTTTTATCTCGGTTATAGCAGTGTGATGTATTTTGAAATGAATTTGTAATTTTCTGTACATTGCTTTTGATAATTTATGTACTTTGGTGTCATAGTTGCTAGTGGAGGTGATCGGTATTACTTAGCAAGTATTAGAGTGAGAGCTTTCCTACTTTTTTATCTCTTTTGAAGAGAAACAAACTTACATGCACACGCACACACATGTGCTCGGAATGTTGATTAGATTTGCTTATCTGTGCTAGGCAAACATGGCTTCATTTTGCAAATGTTCAAATTGCTGGCCAATGCTGTATTCATTCCTCTACAAAAATTTCAAGATTTCAGTGTTGTTTTGAAGCGATAAGCACCTGGAAAAATCTATTCATGCTTATGGAAAAGGTTGTGTCACAATTCTGTATTCACTGGATGAAAGTATCACGTCTTTTTATGGTGGTAAGCATATGATCAGTTAAGAACAACAGAGGAGAAATCGGATGATCAAGAAGAAATTTGGCTGGCCACCAATAACTATGACATTTCTGGCTATGTACATTGAGCTTGAAATTACAACACACCTAAAGAAGTCAGTGAAAGATCTAGCAGTCACATTCACACTTGTTAAGCTTGTTGGCATTAACCTTTGTTAGTTTCTTTGTGAATGGGGGTTAGTTAATGAACCAGGTTATGTGTGTCAGGTTAGCGCAGCCTATACTGAGTGACTTGTCCCATACAGACCTAACTGCTCTGGATCAAAACTTATGGGACTTGTATTCCAGCAATGGATTCAGCCAGAGCTAACATTGGATGGTGCCAGATTGAAAATGAGACCAGTTTGCAAAGCAGACCAGTGTCTGTATGGTGCTAGATGGGGTTGCTTACTCCATATGACTTCAGCTGAGTGGTTATGCTTCCATCTGAATTCCAGCAGCCCTTCCTTGTCCTGTGTTTATAAGTTGCCACCATGATTCCCCATGTATCTGAGTGCCCATCCTGGAGCTGGGGCAGAGCACTAAGTATCATCCTTGCTGTCTGCAAACAGTGGCTTCATTACCAGTACTTCCTTGTGCCATCACACCACCAGGTTGGAGTGCCTGGAACTACTGGTCTTTCTCTCCCTAAATTCTCTTCTGCCCCTTGTCCTTGTGGACTAACATCATGTCCTGTGACTTGAGGTCATCCAAGCAAATACAGCTGCCATTGCATACTGTACCGAAAAGCCAGTATCTTCATCCATCTCTGGAATCTCTTAAAGTGGGACATTCCAAGGAGCTGCTGCCTGTCCTTGTAGCTAGTCTTTAAGCTAGGCAGACCTACGTTCACATACCCTCGGAGGCTTCGCACACTTCCTAGTTTAGGCTACTGAATGAAGAAAGCTGTATAGCACAGAGCAGACTTTCATCATTGCATTGCATTGCCCTGCACTGCCCAACGCTCTGAACTGCCCACAAGTTGTAAGTACATAAGCTGGAGTTTAGCAGCGACAATAGTTCAGCAGGCACTTGGGCTTGCACACACAGTAATGCCAGTTTTGAGTCTCCTTTTGTAGCTTCACGTGTGACAGACACCCCACTCAAGGCACCTGCGGGCAAGAGAATCTCTGCTTAGTCTTAGCAACATGGATATTGCTTCATTTGACTCTGTGCCAAGTCCAATGCCTCCTGTTTGTCTTCATTATTTTTATTCAGGCTTTAGAAGTCAACCACTAAGTGGGCGTTTTCTGAGTTTAAATCAAAGTGTTGTAAAATTTGGTTAATGTGTTCTGCCATACAGGAGAAAAAGCTGTCTAAACCCCTTTGAAATGTTAATTCAGCAAAGGCAACTACAATTAATCTTATGTTGCTTGTTTGGTAGGTTTGCATGTTTACCATAGACCTGGAGAGATTTGCCTTTATTAAGTGCTCCATAATTATTTCAGTCAGTGGGAGGGGGTTATTTATTTATTCATTCATTATGTATAACTTGAAAGCCATGTCTTTTCTAACTTGGATTTTGCTTTTCCTTTTGGGTTATTTTCACCTGATTTCACTTGAAGAAAACTGATCCTAAAACTGATGTCTCTGGATAGAGCATTTTGCATTGTGGTGGGCTTTCATTTTATCAGTAAGTTGGTTGATACCTATTGTAATAAAAGAGAAGCCAACCTAAAAGTTAGAAAGTTGCTGATTTGTGAGTGAGTGGTTAATGAAGAAGATAATATATTTTTTTCCATTCTGTATATTGCTTTTTTAAAAATTCAAGTTGGAACCCCACATTACATCGTATACATTGATGCACTACTTTTCTTTGAATGTACATTAAGTCCCAAGCTCTTTCGTTAAGAGGTGCATAGAATTAAGGCACTCTCCTTAGTACATCTAGGATTGGGGGGGGGAGACGGGGGGACATTTTGTTTCCTAGTAATCTTGATGGAAGGAGGCAAAGAAAGGAGGTTGTCATAATGCAAAAATGAATGGTATTAATGGTACAGTAGACAGGATTGGGGTTTCCTTCTGTGGGTGGAGTGGAGTCTATTTTAAGAGGGAATCCATTTTAAGGTTTACACAAGTTATCATTTCTTTCCCATTAAAAATGGTGTGAATACATGGTGGCGCAGTGGTTAGGGTGGAGGCTAATTCTGCCGATGGCCAGCATTTTGATTCTCACCAGGCTCAAGATTGATTCAGCCTTCCATCCTTCCGAGGTGGGTAAAACGAGGACCCAGATTGTTGGGGGCAATAGGTTGACTCTGTAAACCACTTAGTGAGAACTGTAAAGCAATATGAGGTGGTATATAAGTGTTATTGCTAATTATATTTATTTATTTATACATGCATACAATGTAAAGGAGGGACACGGTGGCTCAGTGGCTAAGACGCTGAGCTTGTCGATCGAAAGGTCGGCAGTTCAGCAGTTCGAATCCCTAAGTGCCGCGTAACGGGGTGAGCTTCCGTTACTTGTCCCAGCTTCTGCCAACCTAGCAGTTCAAAAGCACGTAAAAAATGCAAATAGAAAAATAGGGACCACCTTTGGTGGGAAGGTAACAGCATTCTATGTGCCTTTGGTGTTTAGTCATGCCGGCCACATGACCACGGAGACGTCTTTGGACAGTGCTGGCTCTTTGGTTTTGAAACAGAGATGAGCCCCGCCCCCTAGAGTTGGGAACAACTAGCACATATGTGCAAGGAAAACCTTTACACTGTAACTTCCAACTAATTTTGGTTGTTACACTAGAATTTCATAAACAATTGGCGCTACATAAGGTCCTGCAATTCTGTGTTGCCCATCTTTATTTTAGGTAATTCTCAAAACTCTATTCCGGTGAATATAATTTATATTCAGGATTAATAACCCCATATGGATGATGCCGGGGTTGGCTAGAATAGTGAAGGGGTGATGGTTACAGTTGTATGCATCACTCCACCTACTGTTCAACCTTCCTCAGAGAGATTAATGTCCCAAATATGGCAGGTGATGATGACTCATTGCAGTATTGAAATATTTCAGTATATTGCTTTGCTGTAAATTCATAATAAATTGCATCTTACTAATTATTCAGATTGTTTATATAGAAAGTTTGCACACTGACAAGATTTCTGACCATGGTTTGTTGAACAAGCTATACTCATTTTCACAGCTAGTGTTAGGACACCTTTTTCAGACTATGGACCACGTTTACTCTGAATGGTTCACTAGGGATGGCACACCCCAAAATCAACATGTGCTTAAGCCAGATGCTAAGTGATTTACTGTAATGTTAGATACGGTTAATTGTTTCTCAATTATTTGGTATAGTTTTCTTTTCATGCATTTGCTGGGAATCTAGAAGGGCTCTGGACTTCTGTTGCCCAAGTTGAGAAGGGCATATGGTATTTGAGCCATGGATTATGCATCCACATGCTAAGCTTATAGATACCATAACTGGGATGCAAATGTTAAAATGACCACAAGATGGCAGCAAAGGCCTAACAAAACAAAAGACTTGGCTGATATCTAGTGGTCATTTAAAGCTTTACAGGCCAGATACGGTGATGGACAAACTACAGTGGCAGATTCACTCATAATACTAAACCAACCCAGCGTTAAAAGTGTTATGCATTAAATCAAGGGGGATCAAGGTCAGCCATACTACTGTGTGGTAACTGCATTCCAAGATTTCAAAGAGTTATTTTTCCTAGGGCAGGTGATGTTGGACCTTTTAATGCTGCTCTGAACTACTTCGAGGAAGAAAATATACTCCAGATACCTGACACCAGAAAGAAAAAATAAACATGGGAGGAGAAAAACGTATGAAAGAGCTTTGACAATTACATCTATAAATCCTGCCAAGATAATCCATATATAGAATTCCATACTCGTAAGTAATCATGGACCCACATCATTTTTTTCCAGAGTTAAAGTCTATAAGGAAGATTCTCTGACTTCTGCAAAGCTTGAATAAAAGTCCATGGAAAGGACTCCTAAACTGTTTCAGGAAGCAGTGCCCCATCCAGGATAGACTCACTCTGTGTGTAAGTGTGTCTAATGGTGATGATGACACTGTTGTATTGTTTTTATAAAAAATTGTTTCCATGAAACCTTGTTTTAAATCATTTCTATATTTTGTCCTTGGTCTTTGAAGAGAAAAATCAGTGTAAGCATTTGACTGATCTGTATACTGCTGAAATAATCTGACATTTATTTATTTACTCATTTTCCAATTTATATGAAACCAGGAGCAATTCTGGAGAGTGTACCATTTTATCCGACCCCTCAGCAGATAAGGCAGCCATCAGATCTGGATTTCTAATTATTCTGATTCCCCTTATTCAATACAGTCCAACAAACTATTCCTACCTTCCCTAAATTATAATGCTGAAATGAATACTATGATAAGAACTATGAGCTTCGTTTACCTAACCAGTTCCTATGTTCAGCATGCTACAGTTTATTTATTTATTTGTTAGTTAGTTTGTTCAATTTGTATGCCGCCTTTCTCCGAAGACTCAAGGCAGCTTACAATGCATTTAAAAACCATATATTAAAACATTAAAAACAATTAAAACCCATTCACACCCTTCATGTCCGGATCTCGCCAAATCGCAACAGCGAGATCGACGGCCCCAGGCCTGCCAGAAAAGCCAGGTCTTCACCGCTTTTCAGAAGGCCAATAGGGTGGGGATGGTCCGGACCTCAGGAGGTAACTGGTTCCAGAGAGCTGGGGCAGCCACAGAGATGGCCCTTCCCCATGGGCCCGCCAGCTGGCATTGTTTAGCTGACGGGACCTGGAGACCAACTCTGTGGGATCTTATTGGTCGCTGGGAGCTATGCGGTAGGAGGCAGTCTTGAATATAACCTGGCCCTGAGCCATGTAGGGCTTTAAAGGTAATAACCAACACCTTGAATTGTGACGAGACCAATAGGGAGCCAGTGCAGCTCACAGAAAATTGGTGTAATGTGGGTGTACCTAGGTGCACCCACGACAGCTTGCGCGGCTGTGTTCTGGACCAACTGTAGTCTCCGAACACTTTTCAAGGGTAGCCCCATGTAGAGCATGTTGCAATAATCTAACTGTGAGGTGACAAGGGCATGAGTGACTGTGAGGAGAGCCTCCTGAACCGTTTTCTAGCAAACTGATAATTCTCAAGCTCCGGGGGAGGGAGGGGAGAAGCAGTGAAGAGGGAGCACCCCCTTTCCTAAAGTCTGACCAGTCCTAGGAACAATGTAACCAGAACTTCAGAGGTTGAAGCAATTTGCTTTCCAATAAGGCAGGGGTGCCAAAACTCACATCATCATGGCATAGTCATGTGACGTATCAGGACTTTTTTTCACCTTCGCTAAGCTGGGCAAGGCGGGGCCAGCATGTGATGCATCTGGCCTGCGGGCCACGAGTTTGACACCCCTGCAGTAAGGAATAGATGCACCAGCTTTAAGCACTCTACTGGACTCCTGTATTTATGCACCATAAACATTCTTCTGGATGCTTGCATTGAACTAAGTCAGATTTGTTTTAAATGCGGTCTGTGGAATAAAGTAAAATTGGCTAATTCCTCATATATTGTTAAATCCAAGCCAAATAAACCACTTTATGGCTTAGTGCAGTGTATAAATCAGCACCCTGGCCCAAAGTTAAACCACCCTGAGCCACCAATAAACATCTGCACACGTTAGTCTGGGGATACTGAATTCACTGGATGGATGGAAAGCCATGGATAAAACCGAACCTCTTTTTCTAAAGAACCATCCCACAAAACAGTGACTGTGATCAGGGTTCTGACCTTCCAAAACTCTTATCCTTTACTTAGCTGGAGGCATCTTTCATGCAGAGTCCTTTTTCCTTAATCCTCTAGCATGTTATTACATCTCGTTCTTTCTTCTTTGCCTAAGAGTGTCAATAAAATATTTAGTCTAAATGCTCCATATTAAGATACTCCACATTAAGCAACATAGTTTAGGATTTATTGGTTTTTGCTGTTTACTTCCATATCTATATTTACACATCAGTTATTTATAACACCTGAAGGTTTCTGCATAGTAAGATGAACATTTCTTGGTGATAATCTTATATAATCATTACATTGCAGTAGGCTTTTTTTCAGTCACAGTACATGCAAAGTGTACAGCCCATAAGCATTTCTCACACCAGAGCTTAGCACTCTTGTGATTTGAGCAGCAACGTTCATAAAACTGTTTGGGTGCCAAAGCATTTCAGTAAGCAATAAAAATACAAAATAAAGTTCTCCAAGCTTTAAAACCATAGAATCTTAAACTTGACTCTGTTTGAAATATATTTCAAACTGAGATGGGCTGAAGTGGAGATGAGATGACGGGATCGTACGAGCAAGTCCTGAGGGTGTTGTTTTAATTTACCCAAATGGCATTATTCCTTTGAGAATATGTAAGAGTTGAGTAGAGAATCCTACCGTTCCTACAGCTTTGGAAAAACAGGATTGATAACAGCAACTCCATAAACTGAAGGAGCGCTAGCGGAGGAACTGATGAAATCTGATGGAAGCCCCCGAGTATGGAAAAGGAAGGTGGATTTTTTGTCAGTTCCCCTTTTCCCTTGAACTTCTGCTCTCACCCTACTGTGCAAAGTTCCCATAATATTCCATGCACATTTTTCAAAGAATGTTAAATGTAGCAGAAGGAAAAAGAAATCAGAATTTTCCTGTGAGCTGTGAAGACCTCACAAAAGGAACTCTGTTCCTGGACCCCTTGATCCAAGCCATGGGCTTACATTGTGAATGGAGAACTAATTAGCGCGTGTGTCATGGTGCGCCAGTTTCATCAGCCACAGCTAGCAAGGCAAAAATAGAAATGGTGAGAACTGTAGTCCAGCAAACGTGGAAATGGAAGGTTCCACATGTTCATTTGTCACTGTCCTCATTCCCCTCACCACCATTGAGATAAATACATTTTCAGAGCAAAACATACATTTCCATTCTCGTCTCCACCACCACCACATGAATGGAAATGATGCTTGGCCAATGTACGGAACATTGCCTGTTGGGTCAGTTCTCCAGAGAAGACGAAGTTATTTCCCTGTTTTAAGCATTGAGA
>JANHZT010001612.1:146372-159994 GCA_032468215.1 Stegonotus admiraltiensis | reverse complement strand
GTGTATGTGTATGTGTATGTATATGTATATATATATATAGCCAGATTTCCTTTCCCCAAGACACTATCAGAAGAAACAAATTCCTTTGTTCATTCCTTAGCATCCTACATTTGTAGAATGAAGCCTATTATCTCTAAAGCTTAAGCCATCATAGAGTCATTGTTCCAATTTCTTGTGTGATTTCTCTGGACAATACTACATTTTTTTAAAACATTCATTTCAATGGTCCTTGGTAGGATACTGCATCCAGACATCTGACATACTAGGGAGAGACACTACACTGTTTGCAGTGGGTAACTTTTAAATGAGACAGTTGGTTCGAGGATAAGGTTGGGCTCATGAAAGAAAAGAACAGCTGCTCTAATTTCTTCTCTCAATGCAGAGCTCCCGAATGCAGCCCTTGTAAGTGGGGATATTGGCTTCTATTGACTGAAAGGTAGCAGTGATTTACAATGTAATTTCCAAAACTGATAGAGTGGAACAGAAGTCTCCATGTCTTCTCCACACAGAAAGTGGCAGAAAGAATGGATTTTTACCATTATAGCAAGCAAAACTGCAGTTTAATGCAAGTAGTTTTTAAGTTTCTTTGGAAGCAATGGACATAAGATGATTTTTCCAGATAAAACTGTCACTGTATTTGATTATTGTGGTAGTAGTAAGAACCACACATCTTTACTATAATATGCCTATTTATTTTTTCTTTTATTTAAATTTCACCTTTATTATTTTTATAAAAAAAACTCAAGGTGGTGAACATATCTGATGCTCCTTCCTCCTCCTATTTTCCCCACAATCCCCCTCTGAATTGGATTCGGCTGAAAGAGAATGACTGGCCCAAAGTCACCCAGTTGGCTTTCATGCCAAGGCAGGACTATAACTCATAGTCTCCTGGTTTCTAGCTTGGTGCCTTAGTCACCAGATCAAACTGGATCTCTCTAGCAAACAAAGGAACAATATAATCAAGTTGGTTTGGGAAGGAGCGACAAACTGAATATGCAATAATCAATACGGGAGTGAAAAGGCAAGTCTAAAGTATGGCATTCCCTTTTAGTGCAGGATGTTTTGTGGACAATGTCTCTATAATGAGTGATGAAAAAGCAATGTGCCTGTATCATATTAGATCAGAAACTGGCAACTTTGGGAAATGGTGATACATTTAAAATATTAAGTACCTGGTTTGTATACTCACAGAAGGACTGCTATTATCTCCATCTGAGAGGTTTGCAGTTATGAAGAATTTACAGGATTATGAACTTGTCTTTGGTAATATTGCCACTTTAGAAACCGTAGCAGCTAAATTATTTTGAAGTCCAAATCATGCATATTCTTAATAAAGATTATGCCTTTCGGAAAAATTGGTGTATTCTCTAGAATTGCCATTTTTTTTATCCCATATCTCAACTAGCCTTTAAATTGTCCAGCATTTGGCTTTTGACTCAGGACGCGACCTGAAATTTGGGTGTCATGAATATTTATGATATAATAAAGTCAACGTTAATGAGGATTTTAAAAATCTCTGTATGTTAGACATGCCATATTGAGAATACGGAATAGATATAAACCAAGGTTGTATCAAAAAACACCTTTGTGGAGTTTAGCACAAGAATCATTTTATAGTTTAATAGTAATAGGCAAATACAAATGGCTAACTTATAGGGAAGGCAAAAGCTAATTTTCAAATATTTCATTTCCTTTTGAATTCTGCACAAAATGACCCCACCCTAATGAATGTAAGGAACAGAAATGTTGCTGGTTGAGATGAACTGAAATCTTGGGAATCAGAGAACAAGTAGAAGATTGCAGATGGTGTGACTGTCTAATATTCCTCAGTCCCTCAGTAGTTAATGCCACAGCTTATTCTTGGCAGACCCTCCCAGCTCCCCAGGAACTTTGGAAGACAGAAAAAAGAATAGCCTCACAGATCCGATTCTTAAGAAATTCTCAGTGGAAGAGCTGTGCACTATGACAACAGTCTTAACTGGGTTTCATCAAAACCAGGGTTCTCCAACCCCTGGGCCACAGCCCACTATTGGGCCATGGCCTAATAGCAAGCAGGCCATGGGTTGGCACGCACACATGCAGCTCAACTCGCGGAAGCGGCGGACAGGCGCACACATGCATGCATAGCCAGACTTGCATAAGTGGCAGGCTGGCATGCACGTGAATGTGTGCAAAGCTCAACTCAGTCAAGCTGTGTGTGCATGCGCGGCCTGTTCCTCTCCCCCCCCCCCAAAGTCAGGCCACCAAGCCATAAAGATTGGGGACCGCTGATTTAAACAGAAAATTCCTGCATTGTAAAATGAATACTTACATATGAACACTATGAAACTATAATGTGCTGAGTTCTATTTCTACAAGAGGTAATTGAGGAATGCTCAACCATTTGAGGATTTGATCCTTGTCATAAGAAAATATAGCCTATTAAAAACAGGAACTGAGTTTGAATTATGTCTGGTCGAGAAAAAAAAATCTCCTAATAATTACACATTATAGAATGTGAGATCTTCAATCCCTTAATATAATGTGGCAATCATACAGAGGGAACATTTATTAAGCATATTTTTACGTTGCCATAATAAAAAATGACTTTCAGTGACTCACATAAAAAAATACAATATAAAACAGGTTGATAGTGACTTCACAATGGGAGTCAGACAGTGTCACTTGTTTCAGAATTGTTAAAGCTTGACCAGGGCAGAGTTAATTGTCACAAGGACAGCTGCTGTGTAACACCACAGAAATGAAGATCGGGAAAAGGCAGAAGGAATTAAGGAGGGAAAATGATCAATATATGCGCCATATAGTAAGTACTTGTTGACACAGTTAGCATCAAGAAAAGAATGTTTCTAGTGTAATTGAATATAAAATTTGTTTTTTATTGTATTTTTCAAATAGGATTCAGCAGGATTAAGAAGTTTTCCATAAAAAGTACAATTAGGTAAAACCAGATAGTTGTTTTTTTTTAGTGAGACATCTGCAATGTGATAAAGAATATAGTTTATAGTTTAAAGTCATAAGGATATCAAAGCAGGTTAGACTGAAAAACTTTAAAAAATGTGTGAGGAAGATGTTTTCACACATACATACACACCCACCCATCCACTCCATGATAATTTGATTCAGAAGAATAGATACTAACTTTGTTTTCAGGGGTTTTTATTAGAGAATCTGAAAGTTGTATCTCAGAACAATTACATCATTATCTCCATATGCCATTTTTAGGAATATTTTGAATCAGTTTGTACACGCATATACAACAACATGATCAGTACTGAGTATTATTGGAATCAGTTATCTGATTTTGTTCTAAACTACCCGTTTCCCGTAGTCTTGCTTATGTTGGTAACATGGAGACTTCCAAGCAGAAGATTGACGTGCACTGTTCTGCATTGTAACTACAGTGGGCTTTGAGAACGTGCACATTAATACTGTAGCAAATTATCTGGATATCTAACAGACATAAAAAGGATCATTTCCTCATATGAAAGTCTGAAAATCTGCATAAATATAGTGTGTAAAATTAAATTAACACAATTTTTTTCAACTCGACTTGTAAGAATGCCCACATAATTCATATACACAAATATATATATTATTTATACTGATATTTTGTGAGTGAAATATTCTGTTTTGTACATTGATTCTGTATTTATTTACCAGTAAGGGAATGACTGTGTGGCCACACAATATTCACTGGTCAGAACTGGTGTTTGTTACCACATGCAGGTTTTGTTTACTACTGTCAATGTTGCTACAGGAATGTGAATTTTCCACCAGATTGTGACTGAATCGGTATAAATACTTTACATTATCACAGTTAGAACACCCTCCTCCCAAAATCTATTTAAATCTTAGAACACAAAAACAGTAGTATTTGGGACTGGTGACAAGTTAATTGAAATGCAACCTTTAGGTAGTCTGAAAACTCTGGTTAGAGTGCCTAAAATACAATTCCTTCATTTATTTTTTTTAACTACAGCATCATAGATCAATATGGCACAGGAACAGTCTTTTGCTACCTTGCAATCCTTTCAACAGGATTTTACAAAAAATACCACTTCTAATTCAGACGTATCCAGCCCAGCACGGCACTTGCTGATGATGAAATTCTGAACACAGAAATAACCCGCACAGCTTTAATAATGAACGTTTATCTATTCTACAAAGTTTATAGACGGGAGTTTCCCAATATCATATGCTGATATAAGTTATACCTCTACGGAGCCTGTTTCTATGCAGCCAAAATGGCATTATAGAGGTCAAGGTTTATAGAGTATAAAATATTTTTGGAGGGAAAAAACCCACAGATACAGACAAAGGATAGGATATCCTCTAAAACAGCCCTATTAGGACTGGGCATAACAAATGTCTATAGAATGCTGACTCATCATTGGAAGGAAAACATGAAGAACTAGAGGACAGAGGAGAAACAGAATGGGAAACAAACATCTGGAAAAGGTGGACTCTCCATGGCAACACTTCATTTGGTAACACTTTAGTCCAAGCAGTCCTCATGGCAAATCAAAATTTCATAGAAAGATAGCCACTGACGCTATCAAATGTATTACAAGGTAGGGTTCTTTTGGAGGGAAGGGGAACTCTTATGAAATATTCTTCAGAGGTTCTTAATTTCAGGAGGCAGATTAATTCTGGGAAATTACAGTAGAGTTGTTGGTCTTTCCAAAGTCAAGGAAGCCCAGGCAAAAAGTAATATAAAATACGAAGGCAAGTCAAACAAGACTAAACATTTCAAGAACAGAAACAAGTGGTGTGTTTATAATTCAGATAAAGACAACCATCATGTTAAGGGCAGTGCTCTTGGATTTTAAAATCACTTGCTTTCTTCTGAGAAGGAGAGTCTCATTTGGAAAAATAAAGTACAGTATCCTCCCCCGCCCCAAAAATCCAAGCTCTTCAGCCGAGATTTGCTACCTGACACTAAGCAGAAGAGATCCCATCTTCCAATCTTCAGTGAATTATCATTGCAAAGACACCCCCCCAAAAAAATCGGATGGCCTCAGATTTCAGTTTGTGCATTGGAGCTTTATACCACTGTTGCAGGCCTGCGGTCCATCTCTGCCTCTAGCTTCACCATCTGCTGCATCTCCTTGGCCTGCAAAGCAGGAGAATTAGGCTGTTAGCATGATTGAATGTAGAGAGGAATGAGACAATACATCTGAGTCTACTGTCGGTTCTTTGGAGCTGTAATTCTGTGTTACGGAGGGAGGTTTGTGACTAAAAGGACCAACGTTCAGAATCATCCCACAAATCAAAGGGGAAACATAAGGAAGCCATACAATATTGTGTGGTGCTTCCTGCAGCTTCAGAATGGGCAAAGAGATATTGAATAAATCAAGTCTAAAGTATTTATTTATACTAGGCAAATATAATTCTTCCCTGATCAAATACAAATTGAAGTATTTAGAGCAGATGCTATTAATATGATGCTTTTTGGAAAACATCCCCTTATATTTTTATGGCAAATGAATCCCATTTCAAGTCAAAATATAATTGAAAAAGCCCAAATCTGGAACATAATGCACTGACAAAAAAGTACAGCCTCCTTTGAAATACTGACCAATATGGTATAATTCAACAACTGAATTTTTCCAAATGAATTCAGGGATCCTACAACTAAAAGCCATTCAATGACCAAGTAAACCAGGCCTTCAGGAACTGCTTGAAGATGGAGTTACACGTGGGCATGATTTTCACCATATTATATAGAATAAAGGGCACTCAATAGTTTAGCTTTATCCAAAAGTTATTTTAATTGCGGTCCAAATTAAAACTAACACATTAGGCAGGATCCAATCATTATTTCTTTGCAGTGGGCAGCCCAATTACGCTATGACATTGCCAGGTACATTTTACAGGCTCTGATGGTCCACAGTTTCATGACATCATCATGCGAAGTCACATTAACTTGTGGATCCAACTGGTCACATACCCACTGCCTTTGTCAAAGTGGCACAGGTAAGCAAGCAGTGAAAGTGTCCCACCCTTGGCAGAATAAGCCATGCATTTCTCCTAGTTCACCTATCTAAATACAGGTAGTCCTCGACTTACAACAAGTTCAGTTAGTGACCGTTCAAAGTTAGAATGACACTGAAAGATGTGACTTATGACCTTTTTTCATTGTTATGATCTTTGCAGCATTCTCCATGGTCATGTGATCAAAATTCAGATGTTGGGCAACTGGTTCATAGTCATGACCTTTGCTGTGTCCCAGGATCATGTGATCACCTTTTGGAACCTTCTGACAAGCAAAGTCAATGGGGAAACCAGATTCACTTAATAACCAGGTTATTAACTTATTAACTGCAGTGATTCACTTAACAACTGTGGCAAGAAAAGTTGTAAAATGGGGCAAAACTCATTTAAGTTTGAGTTTAATGAAATTTTGGGCTCAAATATGGTCATAACTCGAAGACTACCTGTAATTCTTTTGAACCTCTCTGTCTACGTCCAAGTCCAATAGCAAGCTTTATGTTCCTTTTTTTTTTGTGTTCAGGAATGTTACTTCACTATTTTTCCCATATCCCATTCCCCTTTTGCCAGCATACCGCATAGTTTTGATCTCCTTTCAGAAAATAATTAGTAGATACAAAATATGCTTGGTATGGCTCCAAACGAGCCAGGCTCCTGGTAACTCTTCTCCATTAGGAATATTATTTTTGAGAAGAAATGTGGGACTCTTATACCTACCAACACACTTCAGAATTGACTGTAGTACGATCTATTTTTTCAAGTATCCCAAAGATCTATTTTTTAGTTGGAAATAATTTGTTAACAGTTTAGTCCGCTAACTTGATTTCTGGAAAAGCATGAACCGGACAGTGCTAGGTTATTTTGTCTTATTTTCACAAGTTTTCCTGTTTATTGTATTAATAATGTTAATAGTAACATTAATAAAATTAATAATGGTGATGTTACCTGCCTGCTTCGAAACTATTTCAGTCACATGATGTATCTGGTAGCATTTTTTTCATGAACAATTGACAGCGCCTGAGAATTAAGTTTCTATATTACAATGATTTTCACTTTGTTTGGTTTATCTGTTCATCCCTATTGTCTAAACCAGACTGATCTGATTTGAAAAACAGAAGCTCCTCCTGTACTTCTTGGAGCCCTATTGTAAGACAGGTTGCACAGTGTTTAAAACAATGGTTCCAAAAAAAGGGATAATTGCTACTTATATAAATCATTTATAATTTGATCACATATTTCAGATACAATAAAAAATATCTAAATCAGTCTAAATCAGAAGTTGCCCATTTTGGCTTGGATTCATGTCAGATGTGAAATATGGAAAACTGAAATTGTTGATGAAACTGGATGACATTTGCAAGCAAAAACATTAACACGTTTTTCCCAAAATGTGATGACTGAAGAGTCCCTGAAAAACTTGTTCCTGCACCTAGGCGGTCTCCCCTCCTCCCCCTTCCTGGCAATATATTTGATTTGATTTTCAACAAAAAGTGAGAATTGCCTACTTTGAATGAACTGATATAGTCCAATTTTGTGCAGAATTTGACCAATTACAATGCACACACTTAGTTATTCAGTATAAGAAACTGTCACTCATGTATGATGCCTATGTTTAAGTGATTCATAATTGTGGGCAAACTGTTTTGTATGAACCCTAGACATCAATAAGACTCTACGCATGCAAAACTAAGAGATGTATTTTATAAGAAACTAGCCATCTGTCAAATTTAAAGCCTACAAATATAATTCGAGGTTTTGGGGGTCTCTAGTAGTGTATACAAGGGACAATATGATGCACGCCAACAAAATTCTTGGGACCTTCTCAAGTACCAAACTGATTCTAAATCAAGCCAATATAGATCAGCCATCAAATGATATCTATAAAGTAGTAGTAGCTTGCTCGGGGTACATAAATCCTACCTTGAATTTGAGAGACAGCATGGCAGGATTTCAAAAGCTGTTTGTACAAAAATAATAACATCAAAGTTCAGCAACACAATGAAGCAAATAAAATTAATGAAAAGTGAGATGACAACAACATATAAATGCAAGAAAAAGGGTTATTCTGTTCTAGTCTAATCTGTTTCTCGCTTTCTCTACTTTCACCTTATTTTCAAAATTAAAGGAAGAGAAATGCATCAAATCTTTAATGGGTATACCTATATTCAAGGTACAGATTTCTAATGCAATTCGCTAATTTTTGTTTGAGCTTGATAAAGTTGAGTTAAATGAGGGGAAAAAATTAACCAAACCAGTAAATAGTTTTTGAGTATGTCAGTAATGAAGGAAATGATGTGGAAATAATTTTCAGAATTATAGCAGAAATGATAAAGTTATGAAAAGCAGTTAATGCATCATACCCATCTACATAGCTACACAGTGGTACCTCAGTACTCAATGTTAATTGGTTCCAGGAGGAGCGATGAATACCAAAAGTGACGAGTACCAAACAAATTTTTCCCATAAGGAATAATGTAGCGAGTCACAAGGCAGCCGACACTGAGTTGTTCTAGTTTGTGCATTGAGTACCAAACAAACGATGAGTACCAGGTCAAAATTTTTATATCAAAATGTGTTGAGTATCAAATTCAATGAGTTTCAAAGTAGTTGAGTACCAAGGTACCACTGTATCATCTTTGAGCCACAGTTAATTCCTAACAGCTACCTGGACACATCTACGCAGTTATGAAGTTTTCTAGGTAACATTTTTGGAAATGATTTTTCATTTCCTTCTTCCTAAAACTGAGAGAGAGTGATTGGCCTAAGGCAGCAGTCCCTAACCTTTGTGATTTGGTGGCCTGGTTGGCAGGGTGGAGAGATGGGAACTGGGCCTCGTGAGCGGTGGATCAGCATGCACACACGTGTGCGCAGCTTGACTCGTGCTAGTTGAGTTGCACGTGCCATGCAAGTGCACTGGCCTGCCAGTTGAGTTGAGCTGCACGTGCATGCGCACCGGCCCATTGTTCATGCAGCCCAGTTGCAAATAGGCCACGGCCCAGCCGTGGCCCACAGGTTGGGGACTGCCGGCCTAAGGTCACACATATGTTTTTGTGCCTTAACTAGGACTAGAATTCAGGTTTCCCTGCTACTAGTCCAGCCCCATAACATTATACCAAATGAGCACATGCTCATTCACTCTGCCCTCTCTACATGTAATAGAATACAACAGAAAATACGATTATTGCTCAATAAATAACTTACATGAAACCTAGAGTAATTTCTAAAAATTCTGATTTTAGGCAAACCTACAATGTTTTTATGTCCTAGCTTAAGAAAGAATGGTTTTTTCACACCATACTGAATTCAACAAAAGAGGATAAAACTGTTTATCTGTCCTTGTTCACTTAGCATGGTTTTCACAATGTCTGAACTTAAAAGCACCATTTTTTCTATAACAAAACTTACCAGTAGCTACATTTAATTTTTTTACAATTTTTTTTTAAAGTAGGCAATCTGTATGTCCCAGATGTTCTAGACTAAAATTCTGATCATCCCTTGCCATTGTCCATATTAATTGGGACTCTGAAATCCATAAATACCTGAAGAGCAGCAGGCTGCTTCTTCTTTGTCTGTCATAGTAGCAATAGTGGAAGCAACAGTGAAGATGCTTGTAGATTGGCTTTGCTTCAGCTAAGGGAGTATCACATATGTCAGAGTGGATATTGAAAGAGATTGTGGTGAAACGACTTCAGTTCTGTCTAAATGTCTGCTTTGCATAAGATTAGCTTCCAGTAATATAGCACATCTCTTTTAGTTTCCCCATTTCAGCAAGCAGCTACTGGGGTCCTTTCATTACCTCTCAAAATGCCATTGGGACGCAAAATGACATCCTAACAGGCACAGCTCAAAACTTCTCTTTTAGGCTACAGCTAACATAATGCTTTGGAGCGAAACTTAAACATGCCTGCTTGGAATTTGGGGGATGGGGAAAGGGATGTGGTGGCTTAGCGGCTAAGACGCTGAGCTTGTTGATCAGAAGGTCGGCAGTTCAGCGGTTCAAATGCCTAGCACCGAGTAATGGAGTGAGTTCCCGTTACTTGTCCCAACTTCTGCCAACCTAGCAGTTCGAAAGCACATAAAAAATGCAAGTAAAAAAATAGGGACCATTTTGGTGGGAAAGTAACAGCACTCCATGCACCTTCAGCATTTAGACATGCCGGCCACATGATCATGGAGACATCTTTGGACAGCACTGGCTCTTTGGCTTAGAAACTGAGATGAGCACTGCCCCTAGAGCCAGAAACGACTAGCACACAGCTGCGGGAGAACCTTAACCTTAACCTTTATCTTTATTCTTAGTGCTGGTTCATATATTGGCATGGTCTATAGCAGGCTGTCAAACTCTCGACCCAGGGGCCGGATGTGTCACGCACTGGCCAGGTCCACACCCAGTTTAGCAAAGGAGAAAAAAGATACCTCAAGTGACGCTGACGTGACGACCTGAGTTTGACACTCCTGGTCTATAGATTATAAATGATGCACAGGGCACTTGTCAGGCTTGGTCTGATATTCATATAAACCAAATAAGTCATAAGTTCCTTGCCTCAAATAAATCAATAACCAGATAACAAGTCACATCTCCCAGATTGCCTTTCCTTTTACAGCCAGGTGTTGGTTACCTGCTCATTTTGTTTCTCCAAAATTTCTAGATGCTCAAGTTGGACTTTCTTCAATTGATCCATTTCCTTTGATTGCTTCATTGCCAACTGTAAGCCAAACCAGAAAGGGGGAAAATGAAATAACCACATTCTTTTGGGTTACATGGGTTTTTCAAAGTAGTTCTCCCCAAAATATTGCTTTCCGAAAGAACTCTTGCCATGTGGAACACAGCAAGGGAATATAACAAGAACAACAAAAAAGGAAAGTAAGGAACTTCCCGTGCTCTCTTTCATGTGATGTGAGCATTGTACAATTAAATGAAGCTGATCTTTAGCTTGAGGAAATGCATTAAGAGATTACTTTCTCATTTGGAAACCCTATGCTTTTAGGTGCTGTATATAAAATTACTATTGTGCTAGATAGAACATTCTCAATAAAATTTCAGTAAGACATCTATGTAGGGTGAGTATATTAGCATCAGTAGTGGGTTTCACTTACCTTCGCTACTGTTTTGGAACTGTGAGCACCCATGTGTGCTTGCTTCACTTGCACGTGGCGCTTCTGTGCTTCTGCGCATGTGCAGAGCATCCGTGATGACCTCTGGGTGGGTGGGCGGAGTTTCCCGCCACCGCTGCTACCGGTTCACCCAAACTGGGGCAAACTGGTAGAAACCCACCACTGATTAGCATCCATTCAATTCCACAGACCATCTTAATTCTTTGTACTGATAGAATGACCCAAAGGAAAAATTTGATTCTTATAAAGACTTCAATGTTCTTCCAGGGCTGTGCTTCTTTGAAAATGACATCAGGGCTGGGTGCAATGTACCTGAACTGCCTACCCCACTGGGCTTATATTGCTTTCTGACAAGGGCAATAAAAGGACTCAGTTATGTCACTGCATAAGCTACAAATGTCCCACATCATCAAACATAGAAGACACAGTGCCATGGAAAACATAGCAAACAGAACGTGATTATTTGATCAACCCATTTATTTGTGTCCTCATAATACCTTAAATCATAAACCAAGCAAACAGGTTCAGTTCATGCAGTGTTAGGTTAGTGCTAGGTTATTTTTCAGTGTAATTAACATTCCAAAAGCTAAACTGGAAGAATAATAAGAGCATGATGTCTGAACATTGGGTTGATGGGGAGAAGGATTTTGAGTTTCCATAGTTTTGTTTTTGTACCAATAAATTTTTTTGGTAAAAATTAAGTATAATAAACCAACCACTTGAGTGACAAATACGAACAGTGTAACTAGATTCATCATTTACTTATTGGATAAGGAGGGGGTGTTATCTATATAAACTATCCTCTTCCACCTTCTAAAATATCTGTGACACGAAAAAGAGCAACAGTCAAAGAAATTCTCGTACTGAATTTGGTGTCTTCAGCTTTTAATTTGTAAGAAGTTCGAGTTTCATTAGGAAAATGTTTAGAATATGCCCCAAAACAGGATGCATATAGATGAGATTGCTGGGGCTGGATTCAAACCAATTCTGCTATTCCACATGCAATTGTCTACAACAGAGATCATTTGTTTCAGCCTTCCTTCTGAGACATTCCTATTCAGGTACTTTCAATTACAGTGTTCTCAGGGAAATCAATAGCAACAAAGGGTGGGGAGAAGTCTGTTCTGTTCATCCCTTGATACAAATTTAACCAATGTGCTTTTTCTGAACATATCCATACATCAAAATTCAAGTTGACACCTGTATATTTCTGAATTTCACAATGTGAAAATATCTTTACAATTACCTAATGAAGAGTATAGAACACAAATATATTATATTTAGCAAAGGATTTTGTAAATTAGAAAAGTACTTAGAGAAAGGCAGATACTGATTAAAATGCAAATGAATATCCAGCAGAACCAGGGCAGAAAAGATGGACTGCCTTCAGACTTCAGTTAGTCACAGATAACTTTTTCTGTCCTAGTGTAGACCCAAAGCCCTCAAATATTCCTTTTTTCAAGTCACGATTTCTAAAAATGCTTTATGGTGTTTGTTTAATGAGCAGTTCCTATTTCCACTATGCCTTCTGTCTTTCAATCTACTCAATTTCATCAACTGTTGGAAAACAGTTCAACAATGTATATGTATATGTATATGTATATGTATATGTATATGTATACGTATATGGTATTTCAGATTATTAACTACTCACCCGTTTTCTTTCTTCCAGAAACTTCTTTGTATTACTGCTATTCAGCTCCCTCACACGCCTATGAATGATATATTTACTACTGTAGTGTCTAGTTGTATTACACATCAAAATGTCACTGAGAAAAATGCTAAGAGCCCTCCTCCTCCTCCTCCTGGACTTCAGTCACAGACCAGTATAAAATGTATCAAATTACACTCATTCCAGAAATAAAAAGTGAAGGTTTAGAATAAGGGACCAATAACAAAAATATAGGTACTATTAACACATAACTAATATGCTTTCTAACTGTAAGATCTAATAATAAGAATTATATATTTATTAGAATTACAACTATAAATACCAGATATTGCAATATAGTACAGAAAATAGAACAACAGTATAAAATAAGTGAATTGAAACAAATAGACTAAAAATAACAGACCAAACGATCTAGACTACAAAAGGGAATAAACCAATAATTTATATCATTAATATTAAACTGTAGATTTGGTTTCTTTAGTTAAATCTGAAATTAATCATGTTAGAAGAGAGGAAAAAACACCCAACAGACATAAATAGCAAGCAACAAAATGAAGAAGAATCCAAGGCTGAAATACAGACAGCGCTGGCAAAGTTAAATCTAAGCATAGAAGCCAACCGTTATTCCTGATAGCCCCAGGTCTCACAGACAAATATTGTCACTTTATACATGTAATCTGGGTAAAAGCTGATAAAAGGAAGTTGACATGAAAGGTATGGAAAAACGTTATAAATAAAGAATATGTGCCAATAGCTCAAAAAATTGGAGGAGCCTGAGTGGCGTAGGAGATTAATGCCTCCTACTAGGCAGTTTTAACATCCAGCTGCCTGCAATTACTGCGAG